>JABYPW010000907.1:0-19467 GCA_016880775.1 Phymatotrichopsis omnivora
GTTATAATCGTGGGTTTAGTTTTTTTGTGACCTTTTTGCGACGCTGTTTGGGCGCTGCATGTGGAGCTGCTCATGTGTGTATGCGAGAGTTTGTGGGACAACGGGGCTTGGACCCTCTGGTGCGAGGCAGCATCATGGCTCCAAGAGAGCCCTTGATATCTTTGGAGGAATAGAGAGGGTCTTACATACGAGACGTCGCTATGGGCTGGCTGAATGTAGCCTTCACAGAGGTAAATTACTACACTATTGGCATTGAAGCGTCGAAGGAACACGATGTGATGCTATGCTGGGCATGAGCGGGGGTGAAAGACTACGGTAATAGGTTCGGGTTGGGGTTGTCGGAATTGCTATGCGTGGGTTGTTGTGCGGTAGTTACGGATGTATTATTAGCCAGTACATAGTACCTGTGAATTCAACGGTCTTAAAACGCCCAGAGCGCTATGGGTATTGAGCGGCGCTTAATTTTACCCGCCGCCAAAAACTAGAGAAAAGGGCATTTAGGCGACGGTACTGCCGCGATGAGTGACCGGAATAACTTTTGATGGTCGAATATGTGTTTGGAGTTTGTGGGTATAAAGAAAGAGGGATGGGTGGGTCATGAGGTATCATTCGGTAGTGGATGAAACACTTGCGGGAAGAGAAGGGTAAGTTAGACTAGGTTATATATAAGTTCTTGTGGGCGTATTTCGGTGGGTGACTTTTACCTTAATTTAACACTACGTGGGGTTGAAAAGAAAAAAAGAAAAAAACAAAGTTGAAGCGATAACGCGGAAGGTTGGGTTCGGAAGTGCTTTTTGCCGCGTCCCGTTGAAAGTTGCGAAAATTGGCAAGCTGGAAGTTGAACCTGAAAATCTGATCAGAGCGGTCAGTGCATGTGTAACTGGCTGAATTATGGGATTGGACGTGGGCTAATTTACCGGACTTCTAATCTAATCAGATGACTCGGAATGCCGCTCCTAGGCTGTCTCTGGGAGTCCCTTTCTACTTACTGTAGGAATTGTTGAAACTACGAGATGGCATAACCAAGAAGTCCGTTACGCACGACATCGTGCCAGGTTGCGTGGCGGTTCGAACATGAAGCGGTTTTGGGGATATCACGAAAACAGCAGCCTCGATAAAATACTTTCTAAGTTTCGGAACAAAGGGGAAATAGCGGCATGGGAACAAGGCCTCTTTGTATGGGAATTTTAGATAACAGTGGAAACGGCTCGAAACTGACTACGGAGTCGCCTTTTTGGCAGGAACGGCACCTAGATCATCCTTATCAATGTTTGTGCGGATCTGGAAAAGTTTTCGTTTCGCGATGTAACCTCCAAGAATTCCACTCTCCGATAATTCCATACCTCTAATAATTCCAGGCCTTCTCGGGGAACCATTTTTGTTCTATGAGAAAAGTGCGAAAATTTTCCAGCCTCCCGTAAGTTCTAGTTCCAGCCTTGTCGGCCAAAAATTTCCAGAAATTTTACTAAAAATAGAAAAAATATCTTATAGTTCATTGTGACTTAACCTCGAAGAGAGAATTTTACACCCGAAACTGCATGCCCTTTCCATAAAGTTCTTAGATTGTACTTGTGCATATGCCCGCTAAACTGACTTTCTTGTTGTTCAGTCACTAGACGTACTGGGACACGTGAAAAATACAAAGGAAAACCTCAATGTTCCCAATTATTTGACTTCGCTATACGCCTTCATGGCAATTAGATGTAGGATTTTAAATAGTTCACACATAATTTTTTTTTTTTTTTTAATTTTTATCCGAGATTATAATTTACCGAAGCTTTTGCGTTTGGGGGTCGTGAAACATCTCCCATGTATATACACGTGACTAATTCCACTGCCAAGAGATTCTCAAATTTCCATCTCTCCAATAATTCCAGCCTCGATCGGGCACCGACCTCCTGGAATTATTGGAGGTTTTACTGTATAGGCCTTTTATTGTTGCTTTTAGTTTTAGTTTAAATTTGGCTGATGTGGTGCGATTAATACAACAGGCCTGAGTATATAAAAAAGAGGGGAAGCAAAGAGAAATAGAGAGAGCGAGTCTCAACTTGAGACAACGAATCTTTACGTAGACGTAGCGGAGTTTTTAACTTCGAATACTGCTACTACTCCTAACTAGGCTCTTTGAATTGAGCCAAATTTCCGAAGAGTCAAACATTCAAGTTTCTCTCTTCCTGCGCCACATGCAAATTTCCAAAGCAGTCTAGGTCGCGTTGTTAGTGTCCTCGAATTTGATTTTGCGCTTTCACCTTGGACTATCTACAAAGTACTAGTATATGACCGCTTATCCTCTATATAAATGAAATTTCCTCTCCCCATTCCCTCCTCACTAATAAAAACATTAAAACTTCCACTACAATTGTAATATCCGCAAGCAAGCTAATTACAACTTAAACAAAGAAACCAACCCCTTTCTTCACTTACTATAAGTTATATTAACTATGTCTGATATAACCGACCTCTCCTACCCACTTGCGAACCTCTGCCTCCGCTTGTCGCTCCTCAACGTCCTCCTCCACGAAACCAGTTCTCGCCGCGACATCCTTGCGCTCCGCGTCGCCAGCTCGCAAACCCTGGGATGGACCAAAATTTGCCGCATCACCCGGGTCGATTTGTTATGGTCCGACTGTGCCAAGCTTGAAGACGACGCCTGGGATATTGTAGCGATTGCCGACGGTATAACGGAGGACGTTATCTCCGCGTTGGTGAGGTGGGCTCCGGGATGTACGCTTGCTACGGGAGATGTGAGAGTGCCGGAGATCAGAGCGCTGTGGAAATTGCTGGACACCGCGGGGGCGTTCGCCGCCGACGGTAGGTTGTTGTTAATGTTGGTAAGCGGGTTGAAGAGAGTGGTGGGGCGGAGGGGAAAAAGAGGCCTAGGTGGGATTTCGTGCGGCCACCGTCGCGATGAAGGGGGTTCAGGAGTTCATGCCCCGGGTTTGTTTAAGGATCCGCGCCTTGGCAATTGAAGGTTTGGCCAACGTATGGTGTTGGCGTTCATTTTTTTAGAAAAGCGTTATAGGATCAATTCTGCAACGTTGTGCCAGCGATGTCTCGTTGTTCACTTTATAGTATTAATATCGATGCCCGGAGTTATATTGACCCTAGATTAATTACTCGATTCTGTCTAGCTACTCTAGTGTTCTCTGTATCCTACACACAGGTGTATATATTTTCACACGCATGTAGAGTATATCTGATCGACATCGGCCAAATCAAGCCGAGTGTGCTCGGAGCTTGGAGCTAAATAATTATCGAGCCGCATAAAAAGACAAAAATTCCGCGCCATCGGGTACGTCATCGGGAAAGTTGCAAGCGAGATGCCTTCGGGAACAAACGTACACTTATGGATAACGTTAATTAAGCCTTTTATATGTTACCATTTGATGTATATTTAGAAGCAACTTATTTAGCCGTTGCCACCTAAAGGCGTCCACAAAATTGCGAAATGGCCCGGGTGGTGTTGTCAGCAGGTCCGAGCTATGTACATGTATATATTATGATACCAAGACTAACTACACGCCAGAAACCCAAGCGCATCAAAACTCACTTCGCTAAAATCTTTACGCAGCAGAGGAGTTGCGATTTCCTGGTTATTTAAATTAGATTAGTCGTTCTCTCACTTCATGCGCTCGCGGTACTCTCCCAATCATGCTGTGTCACTCGATTTAAGTACACCTTTTCTCCCTCTAGCCTTCGCGAAAAACTTTACGGATATGATACCGTGAGCTTTGGTAATTTTTAGGCATCTGTTTAGCCTCCTATAATGCTAATGTTTTCCAGATATCTGAACTTGTGCAATTTCGAATAACCTAAAGGATAGTATACCATAATAAGGAACGTTATATGAAGGGGGGGAAAAAAATTCATGATATCGCAGAATCCAAAGCTCTCACACAAACATGCCGTTTCGTGATCAAGGAATCACTTGAAATATCCAACCAATCCAATCCAATACGTCGTTCCGTCCATCGCAAGCAGAAGAAACCAACGAAAACGAAAAAGCAAATAAATAAATAAATAAATAAAATAATCCCATACTCCAATCCACCACCAATTCTTCGCAGTCCTTAAAGAAAAAAAAAAAAAAAAAAAGCAAAAAAAAAGAGGGGGGGAGGACTAGGTCTCACAGAATCCACCTCGTGCGATTTCTTGAGCCCTTTCCAGAAGCTCCGCCTTCGCAGCCAAAGTCTTGCGTTTGCTCGACACAACTAAATCTTCGCCGGCGATATTCTCCAGCTCCTCAACTGACAATGCAGCAATGAATTCCGGAGAAAAGACGCACACCGGTCCATGAGAACCAAGGAAGTGCCGCTCAACAACCTGAATGGACACACAATCAACGAAGCGTCTCCAGGCAACGTCGTAATAGGATTTCAACACATCGTAAATGTAATCCACTTCCAGCTCTTCGGGATCACTGCTAAAAGTCCGCCCCGTGGAGGTTTTGCTGTTCAAGAAAGAAAAAGGCAAGCGAAATCCCATCCTTTCCCTTCGCGAATCTTTCAAACTTTCAGTATAATTAGAATTGTACGTTATAAGAATACCACCTCTTTCATCTTTCAAAATTTGCGCCAGTTCGTCATCAGCTTTTTTGTAAGCGGAGTTGTAAACAGATCTCAGGTTAGCCCAAATTTTACTTCGCAACGTGTCATCCCGACACTTCACTCGCAGAAGCTCTCGATTGAAAGTTTCGACCACGCTCTTAACTTCAAGGATGTGATCAGGGGCAAGCTTCTTCCAGTTTTCGCTTTGCATCTTAAATAGTGCTTGAACTACCCAAGGATTCACCATACCAGGTATCTTGACTCCTCGACTTTCTTTGTATTCATTTCTGATCCAATCCTTGACTCCCGAAGTGTCTTCGAACGACATCGTATGACCAGCCACCTGAACATTCCGAGAAAACTTGTCATTCAAATCCTGAATAAGCATCCTAAGCTTTAAGCACCTGTCGGGCACGGGAAAATCGTAGTATCCGATCAAAGCATTCTTGACTGAGAATTGAAATTCCATCGAAATTTTTGTGAGGACTTGCCTCTGCTGGTCGCTGGTTTCTCGTGGTTCTCCGAGGCCCTTTAGCTGCTCCCGGCAGTCGTTGAGGATACCCTCGAGCTCTCTGACGAGATTTGGGAATTCTCTTCGAATGTGATCAAGGAGCAATCGCCGCAAATATGTCTCCAAGGATTTGATTCCAAGGCGGTCCGCATCCAGAGTCGTCCATGGATCCTTTTGGAAGAACTTACTTTCGTTCTCGTGTCTCTGCTGGATCGTTACTCCTTTTCGCACTTCATCCGTGGATCTGTTCCGAACCATGAACCAGCCGTGCGTCAATGGGGTGACTTTGTTGAGCGCAACTTCGATGACGCGGGCCTCATCCCCGGCCTGGACAGCATCTGGTTTTGTCAGAACGCCAACCGTTCGTGCACCCTTCGGGTCGGCTTCGGTAGCGAGGCGAAAAACTTTTTGGTTTGCCGTTTCATGAAGTGAACTCGCAACAGCTCTGGTTCGACATGTTAGCACCTACCAACTCACCAAGTTGCCGGAAATAAAAAACTGGAGCTGGATGAAGGGTATGTACAAGATAATGGTCCGCTCATCTTGAATATATCTTTTTACCAGTTCTTCGACGATCACGGCATCCTCGTCGGTTTGATATGTTGTGGCGCCTACAAATAATTAGTAAGAAATCATCTCTTCATATTAAACCTCTAGTTGTGAAAGGTGAATCTTACTTTGAAAAAGTCCCGGAACATCCACGACGCTGAAATGAGACAGCTTTGGCCCTTGCAATTCGAGTTTTAAAATGTCATCCGAAAACCTGGCTCCAGTGGGATATTCCAACTCGGATAGCTCTTTACCAGGCTTCGGAAGTCCCATGATATCGGAAGCCTGCGATTGTTTAAGTGTCAGTTTTAGGCCATTATTCTGCGAGTAAAGGTATGAGCTAACCTCTTCTAAGATATTTGCAAAGTCCTCCCCAGTGAGCTCCTCCACAACATGTGAAAACTCCCGGAGTTTCTTCTTTCTCTCCCGGCTGCTACTCTTTGCCGGGATAATTGTCGTAGTCATTTTAGTCTCTGATGAACGACGGAAACTGATTTGCGTAGCAAATCTCGTGCACAAAGTACTGGCTACCGGAAATGGGATTCTTGTAATAGCTTCTAAAATCGAAGACTTCCCGCTGGACTGATCGCCGACGACAACTAACTGAATTCGGGTAAGAACTTATTAGAGGAGGTATTCGAGTACATGTATATACGATAAAGCATACCTGAGGAAGCGAAATATCTTCGCTTACTCCGCATTCCCTAAGATTGTCTATAATCTCTAAAAGACGTTGTAGCTCTTTGCTTTGCAAAGGCTCCTTGGAGGCCCCCGGATTTCCTGACGACATGGTTTCGATTCGCTGTAGGTTGTAGTCTTGCCCAAATGTGTGCGGATGTGTTGGCGATAAGTCTTTGAGTCCGCGGTTGGTATATCGAGTAAACTCTTATATACGTCGCAAGGCTTCCGGCCTAACATGAATATCTTTACCGCGCGTGGGAAGTGTTCTGTGAAACTTCAGATCGCTTATGATGCGTCGAGACTGCAAGGAATGTGGCACTTTTATACATATCATTTCAGACCTAACGCGAGTCATTTAGGTAATTTTTTCTTTTAACTTCCATTGTTGAACATGCTATTTGCTACAGGCCCAAAATCCAGCGCATGCTGATCATTAGGTATCTTAATACGGATAGTTTATATGCAAATTGCGTATGAAACGACCCGTAATGCGAATCCAAGCATAGCCAAGGGCTATTGTTGCCGTCTTTGCGGCCAGTGTTCCCAGTAGGCCAGGCTGGCCTACAGGCTGCCTGCAGGCCTGTAGACTATGTAGGTTGAAGCTCTTGTTGGACTGGGTCCGGCCGCCTTTAAGCGCCTGCGGGCTCCTGTATAAATTTGCTGTTGGTGTCGAAGTTACCCGATACATAACTTTATCGGCACAGACCTTTTTTTTTTTTTTATTACAATAATCTCTGTTACTTACGATGCCTGGTCCAGTGACTCCGTCATCGTCTACAGAAATGCCTTCCCACTCGACTTGCACTTTACGTCCAGAAGACTCTGCCTCTCAATAATCGGTGCCGATGAACCCCAGTCTTATCGCCAATAACAAAGTTCTGCATATGGCGATAGATGTGGCCACAAGCCCTACCCCAGGTAATACCGTAAGCCCTGCACCTACTCCTACATTAGGAAGTAATCCTGCCATGGCTAGCGAAGGTGTTCCCGATATTTTTCAGGCCAAGAAAAAAGATCGGAAGAGCTACGTCTAGCTTCCACAAAATGGAGAATATTTCACACTTATTTGCAGAATCTGTATGGCCTATAAGCCGGGATACAGATGCCCGGGCCGGTATTAAAAAAGCCTACGCTAAGGTAGGCCGGGCCCGGGAGAGTCTCTAACGGCCTGGCCTACTGGGAACACTGTGCGGACCAGTTGAGAGCCTTTTAGAGATATGGATTTTTATTACAGTGAGGCTTCCGGCAGCAGGCGTTATATAGTTTTCGGTTGCAGAACTCGTGGAATAGCACTTGAAATTCCCCCTACATACGAGACATGCTTTCGACTATGTATGGAGTTTCAGTTGCAATTGAGCCGAATGCGCAAGCGGCCGCGCGGCTCTAGACACGAGTATTTCCTCTGTTGAGAAAAGTTACTATTTAGTACCTATTTTACAATCATAATTAGATGCGACCTAGATTCTCAAATAGGTAGTTGAAATCATATGGCGGTTATCCACATCTTAATTGCATACGCAGTTGAGAATCCTTTCCTCGCCCCCGACTGCAAAAATCTCTAGTTCCGTCAAGGGGGTAGCTAAGGTTAAGCGCGCGCCGCTCCTAGCAAATAACCGCTCGAGGCAATCGTTTACTTCGTTTTGATTTCGACCTTCACTATTGCATCGAATCCGAATGAGTGACTCGATTTATGTTTATTGTTTTTATGTACAGCTATTTCAGAAAGTCTGCGACCACTTTTCTTGGCGTTCTTGGCTATAGCAACTGGAATGCCGCAAAAGATAACGCTGGTTATATCAAGTTCAAACAAACCCACTACCAATTCCATACGCATAATACTTCTTTACACACAAAAGAAAGAGGTTTCAATAGAAAAAACTGAAATTTAAAACGTATTCTCTGTAAATATAATTTCTTTTCTATCCCATATAAAATGGCAAAAATTCCTATATTTTCAAACTTCTTTATCTTTTGAAGGCACTTGTAGATGAGATCCTATCAGGCTGAAAAAAAATATATGTTAATATACACATATGCAAGATAGGGTTTCCTTATTGAACATGATTCTGTATATAGAATTGGTGTTTACAGGAAGGCCTCTTCATATCACTAATTTACTATATTATCATTAATCCAGGAAAGAAAATGTATAGTAAATAAAAATAGAGGATAGAAATGCAATAATACCACTTTATTTTGAATGTGTGAGTGCTTTAAAGTTTTTTTCAGATGCTCAGTTCGTAGGAATTTTACGTATATAACCTGGTATAAGCTTGTAACCTCAAAAATGTGATGAAGGAAAGCATAGGCTACAACCTTACAAATTGCATATTCAAGACTTTTCTAGCTAAAACCAATTGCTAAATACATAAAATTTAATATATATATATATATATATATATTTGCAGCCTAATATGACTTCAGCTGCAAGTGTTGTATAAATATAAGAGAGCATGAAAATATAGGAATTTTTGGTATTTAGTTGTAATTGAAGAGAAGTTATATTTACAGAGAGTGCATTTTAATTTTCAGCATTTTTTTCAGAACATCTTTCTTTGGTATATTAAGAAGTATTATATACTTGGAATTTGTAATGGGATTGCTTGAACTTGAGACAGCCAGCATTGTCTTTTGCGGCATTCCCGTTGCTATAGCCAAGAACGCCAAGAAAGGTGGTCGCAGACTTTCTGTACATGTATCTATCGCTTTGCATTTTTGGCAATCTTCACGGTTAAATGTATTAAACTGAAGCCATTGTTTGGAATCTTGCTACAGATGTATTTCATCGCGCCTCCTGTAATATCGTTGTTTTCACATCTTCGAACTTTGAAGGTTTAATTGTATCATGCCGAATAAACTAAAAAAATTTATTATGAAAGTTCACCAATAGCATATAATGTCAGTCACAGGAAGTCACTCGAAATCTGACCGGCACAACTCAGTCCATCAGGAGTTAACATAGGAAATCCTACCAAAATTTCCCGGCACAGATGGCACATATCAAATAGAAATTCAATACCAAAAGAAGAAAAAAAAAAGAGAAAAAAAAAAAAAAACAGAACCAAACATTTATCCTCCGCCCACCATTTATCCATCTTTCAACAGGCGTTCAGCTTCAACGATGGCAATTTTCCCTTCGTTCTCAACAGAGTCTGCCTCGTGCAATTTCTTGAGCTTTTTTCCGACAAGGAATTACTCGGAATCCGACCGATACAACTCACTCCATCAAGAGTTAACATAGGAAATCCCTCCGAAATTTTCCGGCACAGATGGCATATAGAGCATAGAAATTCATTACAAAAAGAAAGAAAGAAATGAAAAAAAAAAAAAAAAAAAAAAAACTTGAACATTTGTCCTCCACCCACCATTTATCCATCTTTCAACAGACCTTCACGTTCCTTCAGTGATGGCAATTTTCCCTTCATTCTCAACAGAATCTGCCTCGTACAATTTATTGAGCCTTTTCCAGACGTTTCAACTGCGAAACCAAAGATTTGCGTTTATCAGACACAATTAGATCTGCGCCAGCTATATTCTCTAGCTCTTCAATTGACGGTGCGGCAACGAATTCCGGGGTAAAGATACCGGCCGACCTATGAGATCCAAAGAAGTGCCGCTCAACAACCTCAATGGTCGCACAATCAACGAAGCGGCCTCCACGTAAAGTCATAATAGGAATTCAACACATCGTAAATGTCGTCCATTGCGAGCTGTTTGTATTCAGTGTATCGAGTTCGATTTTCCATCTTTCATTTTCGATAAATTTTTAGGGTTTCCGTGTAATGAGGGGTTGTACGTGATGAAAGCACCACTTCTTTCATCTTTCAAAATTTGCACCAGTTCATCATCGGCTTTTTTGTGAGTGGAGTTGTAAAGAGATCTCAAGTTAGCCCAAATTTTGCCTCGCAACGTGTCATCCGGGCATTTCACTCGCGGAGGCTCTCGATTTGGTTGGGGGTTTCAACCACGCTCTTAACTTCGGGGGTGTGATCCGGGGCGGGTTTTCCTAATTTTTGCTTTGCATCTTAAATAGTGCTTGAACTACCCAAGAATTCACCATAGCAGGTAGCTCGGCTCCTCGACTTTCTTTGTATTCCTTTGTAACCCAAACAAATCCTTAACTTTCTGACTCTCTTCAAACGACATCGTATGGCCGTTCAACAGAACTTTCCGAGAAAACTTCCCAATCAAATCCTGAGTAAGTATCCTAAGCTTTAGCACCTGTCAGCGACGGGGAAATCGCAATATCCGATCAACGCATTCTTTATTGAGAATTGAAAATCCATCGAAATTTGTGTAAGAACTTTCCTCTGTTGTCTGCTTGTTTCTTTTGGTTCTTCGAGGTCTTGAGCTGCTCCCGGTAATCTTTGGGAATACCCTCAAGCTTTTTGACGAGATTTGTGAGTTATTTTCGAATGTGTTTAAGGAGTAGTCGCCGCAAATATGTCTCCAAGGATTCGATTCTAAGGCGGTCCGGATCTAGAGTCCTCCATGGATCCTTTTGGGGGAAACTCCTTTCGTTCTCGTGTCTCTGTTCGAACGACACTTTTCTTCGCACTTCATCCGTCGATCTGTTCTGAACTATAGATCATCCGTGTGTTAAAGGGGCGACTTTACGTTGCACGCAACTTCGATGACGCGAGCCTCATCTCCTGATTGGACAGAATCTGGTTTTGTCGGGGCACCAACTGTTCGTGTGTAGCGGAACGAAAAACCTTTTGGTTTGCCGTTTCATGAAGTGAACTCGCAACAGCTCTGTGTCGAAATGTTAGCACTTATCAATTCAAAGAGTTCCCAGACGTAAAAAACTGGAGCTGGATGAAGGATACTTGCAAGATAATGGTCCGCTCTTCTTGAATATATCTCTTTACCAGTTCTTCGACGTTCACAGCACCCCCGCTGGTTTGATATTTGGTGGCTCCTACACATAAAATTAGTATGGAGCCATCTCTTCACATTCAGCCAGGTGAATTTTACTTTGAAAAATCCCGGAACATCCACAACGCTAAAATGAGACTACTGTGGCCATTGCAATTCGAGTTTCAAGATATCATCCGAAAATTTAGCCCCAGCGGAAACTTCCAACTCTGATGTCTCTTTACTAGGTTCGGGGGTCCCGTGATATTGGAGGCCTGCGATTTTTAAAGAGTTAGTTTCAGAAGGCCAATATTCAGGAAGTAAAGATATATGCTAACTTCTTCTAAGATCTTTGCAAAGTCCTCCCCAGTGAGCTCCTCGGCAGAATGTGAAAACTCCCGGAGTTTCTTCTTTCTCTCCTTGCCGCTATTCTTTGCTGAGACTGATGAACGACGAAAACTGATTTGGGTAGCAAATCTCGTGTATAAAGCGCTGGCTACCGGAAATGGGATTCCCGTGATAGCCTCTAAAATTGAAGATTTCCCATTGGGCTGATCGCGCACTACCATTAACTGAATTCGTATAAAAACGTATTACTAGAGGTACGTATATACATACGATTAAAACTTACCTGAGGGAGTGAAATATCTTCGCTTACTCCAAATTCCCCCAGATTGTTTGTAATCTCTAAAAGATGTTGTAGTTCTTTGTTTTGCAATGGCTCCAAGGGATCTCCGGATTTTCCGACGGCATGTTTTCGATTTGCTCTGGGTTGGAGTCTTCCCCAAACGTGTGTGGATGTGCTGATGATAAGCCTTTGAGTCCGCAGTTGGTATTATATCAAGCCGGCTCTTATACGTCGCATGGCTACCGGCATTAATGGGTACCTTAGCGTGGGAAGTGTTCTGCGAAACTTAGACCGCTTACGGTACATCAAGTCCGCAAGAATGTGGGCCCTTGCAAGGGAAGATTTTTGAAGTCTTCGTGTTCTGTAAGTTGGGGCTTCCGACTCAAGACAATCCCTGCAGGAATAATATCAACATGTACAAATAACATTTTTAACTTTTGTCAACTACATAGTTGAGCTGCGGATACCAACACACGCTATCTCGGTTTTCTAGTTGGGAATCTGGGGTTGTATCCCTTCGCGACCCCAAATATACACTAAACGGCAACTTTTATCTACTTATTTTTAGTTGAGATTTTTTTTCTTGTAGCGGCATTACTCACGGCGTTCAGACGTCCACAAGCACTTGCGAATGATTTGCGATTGGAGCCGCATACATACATTGTCGGAAACATGTCTCATAGGAAAAGTTTTAGCGCCCAGCACTTATACACTTTCCACGATAAGCGCTCTGAAGTTTTCATGCATTCCTCCTCTAGGAGGCACGGATATGAATCACTGGATGCAATTCCTTAAAAAAGTGAAGGAAATGTATCAAAAGTTTCGTTTTTCAAGGCAGCTTGGGTGAAAATGAAATACCTCATCCTTTCCCATGGTGTTCCAGGTTGTATTTCCCATATTCTGCTAAAGTATTTGCTTGTTACTACTCCTTTCGGAACACATTTCTTGAGTCATTCCCGCATAATCGTCTTCACTACACTTTTCTAGTAAGTACTTTATTTGAATATTTTCCGCTTGCAAAATATATTCTCATCACTGACCCTTTCCGGACAGCTTTCTAAATTTATTCTTGGCTCAGAGATTTTCATGACATCTAATCGAGATTAAAAGGAGGTATCATTCTGCAGCAATACCTAAACGAACGCCTCAATATTTTAATTCGTTATGGGCTGGAGATGGAGTCTTGCTAAGCGTGTATGAATGTGATTGATGGTCATGGGTCTTTGAGTCCTCGGTTGGTATATTTAGTCGGCTCTTATACGTCGCATGGCTTCCGGCCATAATATAAATACCTTAACACGGGAAGTGTTCCATGAACTTCAGATCACTTATGATGCGTCAAGCCTGCAGGAATGTGAACGCGGGTAAGGGAAGATTTTTTAGGCCCCCGTGTTCCGCAAGTTGGGGCTTCCGATTCAAGACAATCCCTGCGGGAAATAATATCAACTACCAATAACTTTTTTAACTTTAATTGGGCTGCGGATATCACACATACGATCTCAGTTATCCAGTTGAGAATCCGGGGTTGTATCCCTCCGCGACCGCAAATATGCACTAAAAGGCAACTTTTATCCACCTATTTTTAGTTGAGATTTTTTTTCTTGTAACGGCTTTACTCACGACGTCCAGATACTTGCAATTGAAATCACATACATCGTCGAAAACATGTCTCAGAAGGGAAATTTTAGCCCCAGCGCTTATACACGTATCCGCGGTAAGCGCTCTGAAGTTTTTCATGCGTTTCACCTCTAGGAGGCACGGATATGAATCACTAGATGCAATTCCTTAAAAAAAATGAAGGAAATGTATCAAAAGTTTCGTTTTCAAGGCAGCTTAGGTGGAAATGAATTATTTTATCCTTTCCCATGGCGTTCCAGTTTCATTTTCCATACTCGGCTAAGGTATTTACTTGCTACTACACCTTTCGGGACACATTTCTTGAGTCATTCCCGCATGATCGTTCCCCCAAAACTCTTCCAGCAAGCAATTAACCTGCATATTCTCAACTTGTAAAATATATTTTTATCACTGTACCTTTCATAAAATCTTCTAAATTTATCTTTGATTCAGAGATTTTCACGACATCTAATCGAGATCAAAAGGTGTCATGCCGCCGAGATGCCTCAATTAATGTCTCAATATCCCTTATTTTCAAGATTTAGAAGGGAAGGAAGGGAGGGGAGGGAGAGGTAGAAACAATAAGTGAAGTGTTTCATGATTCGTTTCCATAATGCGTTGTTTCACTACCGTGAGCATGACGCATTTCCTGATGCCTCAAGAAATAAATTGATTTTCCATTTTATTATATTTCCGGATGTCTTCCGGATTCTGGAAATGTATAAAAATGATTCATTAAGAGTAATTCATTTTCGCGCCTTTTAGAAGCGTTTTTTTGCACCAAATTCACGCATAGACTCTCCGCGGTAAGATATCTAAATTTTTTATATTAAACCGGAAACCATACAATTATGAGTGCCATATCCCTACATACTCGGTATATCACCAGCGGCGTGAAGTTTCGCGGATGCCCCAACTTTGCATGTATGAAATGCTCACGTAGACTCTCCGCGTTAAGATACGTAAATGACTTATGTTAGGCCGGAAGCCATACGATGATGTATACAAGAACCACATTCACGCTAGTTCGATATATCAACAGCGGACTCAAAGATCTATCACCAGTACATCCAAACGCGTTTAGCAAGACCATCTTACCACATAGCAAATTGAAAACATGTCGCCGGGCAATTCAGACACCTCTTTGCGGAGTAGAGGTCCACTAAACCTTTTAGAGATAGTAGACAAACTCAGGGAATGCGGAGTAAGTGAAGATATTTCGCTTCCTCAGGTAAGTTCCAATTGTCCTTCTCCAAATATTGGGTTTAAGTTAATTATACACTTACTTTGTAATACGTTCTAATCCGAATCCAGTTAGTTGTAGTAGGCGATCAGTCCAGTGGCAAATCTTCAATTTTAGAGGCACTTA
This sequence comes from Phymatotrichopsis omnivora, assembly GCA_016880775.1. NCBI lineage: Eukaryota > Fungi > Ascomycota > Pezizomycetes > Pezizales > Rhizinaceae > Phymatotrichopsis > Phymatotrichopsis omnivora. The sequence continues at coordinate 14,760 of JABYPW010000907.1, forward strand.
CGGGAGTCCCATTTCCGGTAGCCAGTACCTTGTGTACGAGGTTTGCTACGCAAATTAGTTTTCGTCGTCCATCGGAGACTAAAACGACTACGACAATCATCCCGGCAAAGAATAGCAGCGAAGAGAGGAAGAAGAAACTCCGGGAGTTTTCACATATTGTAGAGAAGCTCACTGGCAAGGACTTTGAAAAGATCTTAGGAGCGGTTAGTTTATACCATTGTTCACAAAATAATGGCCTTCTGAAGCTGACTTTTTAAAAATCGCAGGCTTCCAAAGCCATGGGACTCCCGGAACCTGGCAAAGTGATATCCGAGTTGGATGATTCTAGTTTCGAAACTAGATTTTCAGATGAAATGTTGAAACTCGAATTGCGGGGACCAAAGCTGTCTCATTTTAGCGTTGTAGACCTTCCGGGACTTTTTCAAAGTAATATTTACCTTCACAACTGGAGGTTTAATATGAAGAGATAATTTCTTACTGATTTTATTTACAAGCACCACCACATATCAAACGGACGAGGATGCCAAGCTTGTCGAAGAACTGGTAAAGAGAAATATTCAAGAAGAGCGGACCATTATCTTGTACGTATCATTTACACAGTTCCAATTTTTACGTCCGGGAACTCAGTGAGTTGATAGGTGCTAACATGACGAAATAGAGCTGTTGCGAGTTCACTTCATGAAACGGCAAATCAAAAAGTTTTTCGCCTCGCTACCGACGCTGATCCGAAGGGTGCACGAACGGTTGGCGTTCTGACAAAGCCAGATGCTGTTCAAGTCGGAGATGAGGCCCGCGTCATCGAAGTTGCTCGCAACAAAGTCACCAACTTGTACCACGGCTGTTTCGTAGTACGGAACAGATCGACAGATGAAGTGCGAAAAGGAGTAACGATCGAAGAGAGACACGAGAACGAAAGGAGTTTCTTCCAAAAGGATCCATGGAGGACTCTAGATAAGGACCGCGTTGGGATCAAATCCTTGGAGACATATTTGCGGTAAATGCTCCTTGAACACATTCGAAAAGAATTCCCGAATCTCGTCAAAGAGCTTGAGGCCATCCTCAACAATTGCCGGGAGCAACTCAAAGGCCTCGGAGAACATCGAGAAACCAGCGACCAGCAGAGGCAAGTCCTCACAAAAATTTCGATGGAATTTCAATTCTCAGTCAAGAATGCGTTGATCGGAAACTACGACTTCCCCGTGATCAACAGGTGTTTAAAGCTTAGGATGCTTATTCAGAATTTGAATGAGGACTTTTCTCGGGATGTTGAATTAAATGGCCATACGATGTCGTTCGGAGAGCTCCCAGGTATCAAGGATTGGATTAAAAAGGAATACAAAGAAAGTCGAGGAGCTGAGTTAGCTGGCATGGTGAATCCTTGGGTAATTCAAGCGTTATTCAAGATGCAGAGCGAAAAATGGGAGAAACTTGCCCCGAAACACATCCTTGAAGTTAAGAAAGTGGTCGAAACGTTCAACCGGGAGCTTCTGCGAGTGAAATGTCCGGAAGAAATGTTGCGAAGCAAAATTTGGGCAAACTTGAGATCTCTCTATGACGCCGCCTACAAAAGAGCCGATAACGAGCTGGCGCAAATTTTGAAGGACGAAAGAGGCGGTTTTCTCTTCACGTACAATCCTCTTTACACGGATACTTTGGAACTTTACCGAAAACGCAGGATGGGTTCTGGGGGGCCGGAACACTGACCACGAAGAGTTTGCGGTGGATGACATTTACGATGTGTTAAAATCTTATTATGACGTTGCCTGGAGGCGCTTCGTTGATTGCGTGACCAATCAGGTTGTTGAACGACACTTCCTTGGATCTCATGGACCGGTGTGCGTCTTTTCTCCGGAATTCGTTGCTGCACTGTCAATTGAGGAGCTGGAGAATATTGCTGGTGAAGATCTAATTGTGTCTAACAAACGCAAAACTTTGACTGAGAAGGTGGAACGTCTGGAAAAGGCTCAAGAAATTGCACGAAGCGGACTCTGTTGAGAATGAAGAGAAAGTTGCCGTCACTGAAGGACGATGAACGTCTGAAATGGTAGATGAGGGATAAATGCTTTTTTTTTTTTTTTTTTTGTTTTTTTTTTTGATGTTGAAGTCTATTTGCTATATAGCATTTTGGTTTTATATATCATCTGTGTCGGAAATTTTGTGGGGATTTTCCTTGTTAACTCTCGATGAAGTGAGTTGCTTCGGTTGGATATGGAGTATTTCCTTACGATTTACATCATGATACTGTATGGTGTTGGTGAGCTTTTATGATAAACTTTTTTTTTTTTGTTACAATGGAACTTTCGAATTTGGAGGACATGAAGCCGACAGTGTTACAGGAGGCGCGATGAGATATATCAGTACTAGGATTGTGGGTAATGGCTTCGGCTCAGCACCAGCACCCGGCCCCGAGGGCTGTCGGCTGTCAGGGATGCGGAGCGATAGGTACTGTACGTGTACATCTACATGTACATACATCTAGAGTACTTAAAACGATAAGTATAAATTGAGTGATTCATTCGGATTCGATTTAACAGTGGAGTCCAAAATTAAAACGAAGTAGAGATTGCCTCGAACAATTATTTGCTAGGAATGGCACTTGGTTTTTGCCGCCTCTTGCAAAAATCTATATATTTTTGCGATTGTTCTTCGGGTGTTTCCCGCGGCTCACGCAATCAGTGTTCCCAAGACACGTGATTCATTCACAGGTGAGTAACGGCATATTGGGTGCCTGGAGAGGGTGTCACTTGATTCGTGGCTTCAGGTGGTAGAAGTTGGTGCGAAGAGTCTTAATTCGGTACGTAGAATGGTTGGCTTGCGAGAGTAATCAGTGAGAGATAGGTAGAGGGGGAAAAATGCACGGAGGTCCCAATATTAGTAAGTATATTTAGCCGACGTCTATTTGTATATGTGATGAGAGTTAATAAGTTTGTTGATCAGTATTTGTTTGGGAGGGGGTTGAGAAATTCTTTGACGGAAGAATAGAAATGAACGAAGAGGAGAATAGACCAAGAAAAAGAGGAGGCAGAGGCGAGGGAATATTCTGTAAGTGTTCTTCTTAAAGATAATCCTTGTAAGAAAAAAAAATATCTTCTAGCAGGTGGTGAATTTTCTCGACTACGTAGTTGAGATGTGAATAGCTATCCATATGATCTCAACCATCTATTGAGAATCTGGGTCGCATTCAATCACAGTCGTAAAATAAGCAACTTTTCTCAACTTATTTTCAGTTGAGGTTTTTTTGTGAAGGCGTTCGGATTCACATAACCACTTGGGTATTAATATTCACCTCAATTGCAATTGAAATTGCACAGCTAGTTGAAACTTATCTCGTAGGGAGAAATTTGATCCCCAAATTTTTATATGCGCAAAACCATGATTCACGTCTTTCCGTGGCTGTTTTACCTTCTGCAATCGAAGGTATACAGCGCCTACTAGTGGACGCATCACCAGAATAGCGATTTATATCACAAAAAAGCTTCAGGCGAGTTTTCCAACTGCTTCAAAAGTGGCCAGTAGCAACATCGGAGAAACTGAGTTCTTGGCTATTCACGTATCCGCGTAAAGCGCTATGAAGTTTTCATGAACCCTTCTTGCACGTAAACTCTCCATATTATGATACCTAAAGGATTTCACGTTAGGCCAGAAACCGTAAATATAAAAGCCACATACCTGCACATTCGATATAGTATAAGCAACCTCAATCTTTACAAAACAATCTCTGTATTACGATACATAAAGGACGTATGCCAGGCCGGATGCCATCCGAATTATAAGAGTCACATTCTTGGTGACTCGATGTACAAACAGCAGACTCAAAAACCTTATCGCAACCACATCTACAAACGTTCGGGTAGACTCCAACCGGCAGAGAATCGAAAGAATATCGTCAAAAAATTCGGAGATCTCCAAGGAACCTTTTCAAAGCAAAGAGCTACAGCGTCTCCTAGAAATTATAGAGAATCTCAGGGGATGCGGGGTGAGCGAAGATATTTCACTTATTCTTCAGGTGGATTTCAATTGTATGTACATGTACGTATATCTTTTCTGTGGGTTTTCATACGTGATCGAAACGATGGAAGGATATATTCGGGGTTGTGTTTTTGAATATAAATTCCCTAGAGTTTTATCGGGTTTTTTAATTTCCCTTTATTCACCCAACACGCGGTTAAGTCTCGTTTACTAACTTTAACTGTCTTGTTACGTTTACCATCTTGATTCTGTTGTCCATGCCTATCTTCTCTTGATTCACTTTTCCTCATTCTTTTCTAATAAACTGTTCTAGGAATTTTTCAATCTCTTTTCTCTCTCGAATAGATTGTGGTTTTCTTCTCTAAGTTCCTCCTTGGTAAAAGCAGCACCGCAATAGATATATGTATATATATTTTGACGCTGCTGCCCTTTAAAAAAAAATAAAAAATGAAATTATTTTTACTTTTTAATAAAGTAATTAATGAATGAAATTTATTGGTTGCGCTTAATAAATATATATAACGCGGCCGCGCCACCCTCTTTTCTGTCTTGTGTTTTTTTTTTTTTTTTTTCGTAGAAAAAACACAGTTTTTCTCGTCTGCAACGTTCTTCTCCTCCGCAAAAAGAAGAAAAAAAGAACACAAAAGTACAAAACGGATTGTTTTTTTATTAAAAATAAATTTTCCATTTACTTTTTGGGGTTTTCTGTTTTTTTTTTTTTTTTTTTTTTTTTTTTTTT
>JABYPW010000908.1:0-19438 GCA_016880775.1 Phymatotrichopsis omnivora
CATATATAAAGGGAGAAAGAGAGAGAGAGGGGTAAAAAAGGAAAAAAAAAAAAAAAAAAAAAAAAAAAAAAAAAAAAATTCATACACAAGAAGGCTATTTAATCTATGCTATAGCGATGATTGTAAAGTACAAATAAGATATATAGGTACCAGTTACCCCGCTTCTACGAATACCTATTTATGGAATAATAACAATAATAGAAAGAGTGGTTTTTTGTATATATCATAAAGTAGTGTTAAAAAAGTAAAATATAATGTAATTTTTTATGAATTGCGGGAATGCAAGCTCAGCCCTGGCTAATATTTGGAAACACAAATACTATCTTATACATGGTGCTGCTAGCTTATACATGGTTCTCTACTATTTTATACACAGAACAATGATGGCCGCGAAAAAAGGAGCATTGGTACCATAAACACTGTTACCATCCTATTCAAGATTAATTTCTTATTTGTTCAAATTATTACGGTACCACATCGATGATATGAAAATAACGTTTTCGGTTCAAAAAGTGAAACCGCTTTTCGTAGGCAGTCACTTTATCTGGGACCTAGTGTTAAGATGGAAGCTGTCTATCTAAACACACATGGTATACAAACCAAAGATCTCATGGCTGAGGCGAACCAGTTTTCTTACTCCTAAACAGGGCGAGTATATGAAGGACGGGAGCAGAAGACAACACTAAAAGGAGATGCAAAGAACACGAAAGGTATATAAATATATATATATATATATAAATCCCCTAGATACCATGTTTGTTAGCGCCAAAAATTTCTCACGCATCTTTCAAAGGTACTGTACATGTACGTGACCCACAAGCAGGCCCTGACCCGAAACAAGAAAATCAGCTTACAGATGCAAATACACATTTTATTCTGCTGTGAATGTACATTCTACCAAATACAACTACGTAGGAATTATTTCTAATTTCTATTCTTTGATAAACCATTGTTGTCAAACATAGTTTTATCCCATGAAAACTCACTATTATGTCAAGGGTAATAGAGCTGTAAACTTGCAACGACCATGTCTTAGGCAATTCACTTATCATTCTGAACTGTATGTACATGTACATGCACAGGTATATTTTTATATTTACATTTTGATGTGAGCTGGCAAGATGCTCACGAAGAAAATTATATGTAGTTGTAATTATTTTTTTTTTTCAAATTTTATATAAAACGTTTCCGGTTTCAGTCGGCCACTTCCAAATCCATGGTCAATCGTTAGAACCAAACACTGCTTATAAAAATGCAAACAAAGATTAAGCATATGCCGAAAATATATCTTCCAATGCCAATATGAATAAAAATAAATTTTTTCTTTTGGGAAAAATGTACAGACTAGAGAATAACCATGCGAAATTCTAGACCTGCAGCACGGTTATTGGTTTTCAGGAGGGATCACAAAAAATGGTCAATTTTGTACATAAAAGTAGGAGGGGGGAAAAAAAATTTGCACAAGCAGATGTAAATTTATTTCTCTATCAACATGCCACCATTTTTTTCCTCCTCTTTTCATATAAAAATGTAAATTTAAGACATATGTGTAGTTCAGAATGATAATTTAATTGCCTGGGACGTTGTCATGTAAGTACACAGTTTTATTGCTTTTTGAAATGATAGTGAATTTTTATGGAACAATACTACGTTCGTCAGAAAATATAACCATCAAAACAATTTTGTATCAGAGAATAGACATCGAATATAGATTATACGTAGTTATATTGGGTAGCATGCATATTTATAGCCTAACGGAATGTGTATTTGTAACAGTAAGCCAGATTTTCTTGTTGTGAGCCAGGGTGTTCCAGGTAATGGCACGCTTGTGGATGACATACAGTAGAGCACACATTTAGACAGAAATTGAGACGAAACTTTGTTATTTACGAGCACAGATATATATTGCATTGAATATATATATATATATAAACCAGTGGCCACACAAAAATTCGCTTCAAATCACGCTTGACAGCGCCGGCAGGATCTACTGTTGTGCCCTTGTTGACCGCAGGTTGAGCAATGGTGGATGGGTAGATCTGTAATATAGGAAACTTGCCTTTCACAGCCCAATCATCGATTCCCTCTTTTCAAGTGGTAATCCCTATGGGGAATAAAATGCGTCGAGGACGCGACAATGCAAAGCGTGACGGACGTTTTATGAAGGACGTCGGAAACACTTATAAAAAGACGTCCATGAAGCTATTAGAAACGCGCACTGACGGCATCCAAAACGCATTCATAACGTTTTTTAAAGCACGTGGAAAAAAATGTCACCAAAAAAAAAAAAAAAAAAAAAAAAAACTTTCGTCTCTTTCACGTATTACCCTAAGAAAAATGCATTCATATTACAGACGATGGTATTTTGGTTTTTATTTCAATGAGACGAGAAAACTAAAATCGTGTGTTAAGCCTTAGGTTTTTCATATATAAGATGACAATAATTCACTGCTCCAAAAAGAGTCCACTCAGAAATTTATTTGTAGAAGAGGCGGGGTGCGAATCAACAAAATGATACTTAAGTTCTACGAGATGAGCTATGATGGCTAGTTTCGGATTTTCCTTCCTGCTGTTTTCCGAGCGCTTGATTTATTGTTCTATAAGTCATTGCTTTGCGAGCAGTGTATGAAATGTTTAGAAAATAATAATAATAATAAACTTAAAGTCTCGAATGCTAGCACTTAGGAAGGTTTTTGAGTGAAGCTTTAGTCCCATAAATATTGGCTCTTTTACATATATAGAAATTCCTCTTTAAAAAAAAGCACAGTAAATGTATCAAATGCTCACAAAACAATGTTGATTTTTCGCGGGGATGCTTGTACTCACGGAAGCATCCCTTAGAGCAAATATATGGATTTGTATAAAGGTGTCATTATTACCCGTCAATAAGTAAGATTATAGCATTGGCGGTGACGGTTTCCCACCACTACATGATCCAGGAAACAATCTATTGCGGATCACTTACCTAGAAAGAACTTAAACACTTTTTTTTCGGTAATGTTTTGTCATAACTTGTCACTGTTCGACATAGCTTTTTACCTTATCCCTTCATCTGTAACGTCTGTAAAATTCAAAATACACCATGTAAATATAATTCAACACGCTTTTATAATCCAGAGCTCCTTTGTTCAATTTCAATTTATCTCGGGGCGATTTGAGTACCTAAAGAAGACGCAATCGAACCGAAATGGTTAGCTGAAATTCACATGTTTTAAGGTCATCTCCCCCTCACATATGTTAAGCTTCTATGATCGAGCACGATGATGTTCGAAATATACTAGAATTAGCTATTACTGTGCGGACGTAATACTGGAAATCATTCTCTGAAAATTTACGAATGCTTACCAATGTAATGAAGATGCCAGCAGAGAGTACGAGGAGGGGCATCAATCATGTCTTGGATATAAATATGTTTGGAAAAAAACATTAGCTATGATGCCATGACCAGAGCTTGGAATCCAGCTCCGTGGTGGGAGTTGTCACTGTGGCTTGATTTGCAAGTACTTTTTTGCTTTGCATATGCCATTTATTGAGTCTGGGATGTATATTGCAGCAGAGCTAATGACCTTGGAGGAATGGCAATGGTATGGAGGTCCATGTTTTTGTGGAACCATGAAGTAGCATTTTTTTGCCAAGAAATCTTAAGCTTGGATTTTTTTTTTAGTGTGATAATTTTTTATTGTTTCTTCAAATCATTCTATGGATTATCATATAATTTATATTTTATGAATCTAAAATCATGATCTTGTTGTTCAAATTGCTAAAAGCAAAACATAAAAGTAGTAAATACATATCTTACTTCATTTTAAACCTCTTCTACTACCTCTGTTGTTCAAACTCTAGGTATTTTGAAACCACAAGATTTCTACTTATTCTTAACATAATACTTTCTACTTTTTATTTATATCAATTTTATGAGTTTAACAGTAGTCTTTACTATAGTAATAGATTGTAAATCCATATACAACTGAGTTAGAATTGGGAGAGATGGTATATTAATATTGATAATTCTTATACAAATATACAGGCTCCTTCAATCCTTCAAACTACCCCCTACGTTTTAGTTCTCAGCTATTAGTATCTATATCGCATCGTCAAAACGTCGCAAAAATGCCCCCGCGGTGCTCACAGTCTACACAACCCCCCTCCCCCCCCTCTACCACCCCACAAGCAGCAAAGGACAAGGCCGCCGCCATGAAAACGATGCTTGCTTTCTTCGAGTCATCTGGCATTTCCCCAGCGATACGAGATGAACCTAGAATGGGAGATGTAGTCTCAATGCACACTGCCCCGCTCACGGGTGACTTGTACATCAGATACAAAGACCTCCAGTTCTACACACACACCCTGCCATCCCTCATTGCCTCTGTGAACAAGATTTAAGAGGCAGTCACTACCCTCGCTACCGGCCAATAGTCAATCGAAGCGTGTTTTGATGAACTTGAGGCCATTACTACCTGCAACGCTGCTGCCACAGCCTTGGCTAAAGTAGCCCCCACTGAAGTCGACCTCGCTCTTTCTGAGTCCATGAAAAAGCTACCGTTGGAAACATCGAAAACTGCTAAAGTGGTGAAGAAGATTTCTTCTTCACTTGCCTCCCCTGCTCCCACTGCGCCACCTGTGGCACCCCCCACTACTGACACCACCTGGGCCCAGGTAGTGAAGAAAAGCAAAGGCAAAGCCCCAGCTACGCCGACCCCGACTGCTACCACTCCTCCTACCCTGAAGTACCCTACTAAGAGGGAAAGAGAAATCATCGTCAATCTCGAGGTAGAAATCCCTGAGTTCAACCCCATCGCCGTCCAGGACACAGTCAACGCTGCCTTAGTTGACAAAAAAACCCCCTCTGTCTGCCGAATCCGCTCAGTCCGTAAAGCTGGAGCTAACAACATCTTCCTCTCGGTAATGGAGAATACCACCGCCTAACAAGTACTTGCCTACAAGCTGACCGTCGAAGAAGCCATTCGCAAGTTCTTCCCCACTGTCACCAGCCTACGCCGAAACTTCCTGCATAAGAAGTACATCGTACACAACGTGCCAACTCCTGTTCTTAATACCTTGGGATTTGAACATATGTCGCTCATCTGTAAGGAAATCGAGACCTTCAACCAAGGTGTGATCCTCACCCAAACACCTCCCTGGCTCGCCTCAAAAGATAAGCTAGTCAGCAAACCTGCCTCGTCCATTATCATCACAGTTGTGGTGAACAACAACTACTATTGTATCTCCCAGGGCCTGACTATCCTCAACAAGAACTGTCGGACCGACCATTACATCGCCTTCTTGAAGGTAACCCAATGCTCCCGCTGCTGTCGCTTTGGTCACCATCAACTAAAGTGCACTTTTTCCCCCCACTGCCGCATCTGCGCTGGACCCCACACCATCTTCGAGCATTTCTGTGGTAACACAGAATGTAAACGCCGCGGACGATAATGCAAACACAGTGCTTAAGTGCGCTAATTGCGATACCGCCCACCCTGCCAACGATCCCCTCTGCCCTGCCTATTTGCAAGCCTTGGCTGATAATAATAAGAGAGTGGAGAACCTGCGTAAGGTGATGGCAGAGGGAATGGAGACTTAGGGCCCCTCGGTATTTCATCTCTTGTTTTCTGCTAGTGTTGTTCCCTTTGTGTAAAAGTTTTGTGAGTTTAGCTTCAGTTATCTCCTTTATCCTTTCTCTTTCCTTTCACTTTAGTTTAGTGTTCGTCGCTTCTACCCCAATTCCTTCCAGTTGTTGTAAGGTTCACCTCGCTGGAGATGGGAAAGGGGTTCCCTGGGCTTTTCTTTTTCCTTTTCGCTTAAAGTTTTTCTGCTGTCTTGATGTACTGGGTGGTCACTTTTGTGCCGGTCGCGTTTTCTTTTTTTGGAGTTTTACTTTCCCCTGCCATTCTTTCCTTTCTGCCCTGTTTCTTCTTTAGTTTATTGTGTGTAAGCGAGGAGGATTCGGGATCAAACCTGTATTTTATCTGTAAACCGTAGGATGCACTACCGATATTAGGTCAGCTATCTTCTACCTCTATCATAGCTTGACATAGCTGCAAGCAGAGGTTCTTTAGATGACCCCTAGCAGGGTCGTCAAGATAAAATAAAAATGAATTTCCCCCCCCCCCTTCTTATACAAATATAAGATGAAAAAAAAAAGAAAAAAAGCAAAGAAAAGATACAATATATAACATATAACTATACTACTGTTAAAGTTATATGTTCTCCTCTACACTTTACCCCAACCTATATATTTTATCATTATGACCCTAAAACTTCTTTATTTTTAGCTTTGTTAGTACCTTACAAGTACCTTGGAAAAAGTTTTCATCTAAAACCAAGGCCTCATTATTAGAAACTCTATAGTGAACTAAGAGAAGATGAAAGCCTTTATTAGCAACTTAGATTGAGTTTGCTAGACACTGTAGTGAGGAGAAGATACCTTCCTCTTAGCCAACTTCTTTCCTTATTATCACTACTATAGTGTCCTCTAGTTTTGGTCTTGCACTCATACCTTAATACCTCTGAGATACCTATCTTCACCCTTGTATAACCCTATTGCTATGTCTACCTCAACCCTCTACCCTATTACCCTGACTAATTAGAGCCCTCAGTCTACCATAGTAGGACTAGGAATGACAGAGTTATTCCCTGTATACATCTTCAGAACTACCCCTCCTTATATGTCACTAGTGCAAAATTCAATCCAGAGGAATTTGTAAGCAAAATCCCCTCTACTTTCCCTAGTCAGAATACTCAAAACATGTATACAACCTTTCCCCCACTCCCTAATAGTTATCCTCTTCCCCCCTTAGTACCTTATAAAGGTAGGAGGAATTCATTTTTTTATCTTTATAACCCTAAAGAGGTCATCTCAAAGAACCTCCTTATGCAGCTATTCTTAGCTATGAAGGAGGTAAAAAGATAGCTAGCTTAGGGTCAGTATTGTAAAGGTCTATGTAAAGATAAAATACATGTAGTTCCTAGATCCTCCTCACTTACATGCAATAAACTAAGATAGAAATGGGGCAGAAGGTAGAGAGTGGTGGGGAGAGAAAATCTAGAAAAGAAATATGACTAGAGGAAAAACCTAGTAACCCAGGATGTAAAACCAGCAGAAAGACTTAAGTGAGGAACAAAAGATGATAATGATGATAATTCAGTCTCCATTTTCTAAACTACTCTTTGCAGCTTACAAAAGAATACAAATAAAGTCAAAGACTATGGCATACCCAAAAGTAGTCCTCCTCTTATGTTTACAAAAACCACATATTCAAAATAATATTAGGAAAAACTAAATGCAAAGCTAAAAGATTCGAAGAAGTATGAAAAGGCATCTCCTCTACCATAAATCTACCATCACTAGAAAACAGTGAAATAGAGAAATCTAACATGTATAAAGTTAAAGGTGGGGATGGTCCCTCAGTAGGAGCCCTACTTGTGAAATGTTCATCTAACTATGTAACTGTATATATTATAGATGACTATACCAAGTGGTCTACCTAGGTACTAGGATATGTGTGGAACTTTTTCTGGGTTAACTAGAAGGTATATTAGAAACCTTGATCATCCTATAAGTGATAGAGCTATGTGATAAGTGTTGTTGCCACTGAGCTCTGACTAAGTGAGGTGAGGTGTTGACAATACAGCATTCACAAGATTAGATGTACATGATCGATGACAAGGCTTATCACCTTAATCTTATCATGATATGCTGATCAGTTGCATTGTTGGAGGACAGGACTTGAAGAAGTTTCTTCTCCAAAGGTCCTGAATGATCATACTAAACCTTTCTCTGATTTCCCGATCATGCAACTAATCTCCTTCTAGGAGTTGTAAAAGAATATGGGAATCTTTATAGAATATTTTGATAGGTTTTGTTTTCTTTGTAGTAAGTTTTTCTATACCTACTCAGTGAGAAATGTGTATTTAAGAGGGAGTAGAGGAGCAATGTATTTTGTTTCTTCTTCTTTCTCTAGCTATTAACTCTAGTCTTGTACCATCTTTGAGCCTTAAGAATATATTTTACTTTTCTTTGATAAATTCTCTATCTCCTCTTGACTCCTCGATAAAGGTAGAAAATATAAGCAGTTTTAACTTGCCAGTCGAGATATCTAAGTTCACTTAGTAAGACCCTCTTGTGAAGCTTCTTGTGCCTATACCTATATCTACATCTTTTATGAGTCTCCCATCACAGTATATGCCCAAGGCCTGCAGGAACTACAGTGGCTTACAATAGAAGGGTAAGAGATACAAGACTAGGCACTATGGGGAGGAGCTCTTATGTACACTTATAGTTTGTATTGATCTAGTCTGTAAGGTTTTTAAGCAGTGATGGACTGTTAAATATGAGTGTTAGGGTAGGGTTTCCTAGTAAGAACTTTTCCTATTTAAGTATTCTAGCTTTATAGTATCTGATATTGTACTCTATAGTTTCTAGTTCCTCATATCACCTTGGGTAGTTAGACTATCCTTCCTTCCACAGGATGTGCATAGATAGGTGAGAGCTCATAGCTCAAATCTAGAAGATTCTGGAACTTTTTTTCCTTGGCAACTGGAAAGTGGAGTCTTGATTCATAGATAGATAGTAGATGTACTCCTTAGCTTCCATAGCTTACTCCTTCTACTAGTCTATTTTTGTTATGAATACCAGTAGTGGTCAGCATCAAGGTACCTGGATAATGTACTATGATGGAGGTTATGCTTAGAATGTCAACATGTGAGTATGCTATCTCTACCCTTCACCATTGTGTTAAGTGCTCTGGAGACAATCCTCTGTCATATGACCTCGTGGCATAGCATAGCATGGTATGGCTTTGCTGTTAGCACTGACTAGGCATGGGAAGTCAGCCCTACAGTTACCATGTAATCAGCTAATGGCATGATGTGACATTAGCCTAGTCAGCCATGAGGTCATGATCAGGCGATCAGACTTGTATCATGAGAGACTATCACTAATTAGGAGTGAGGCCTGAGAGGGTAATAGGCGATTATAGTCAAATCAAGTACTAATCATGTCCTGTCCTTTCCAGACTCTTCTACAGGTTTTGGCAATTAGGAATCAGGAGATGGTCTAGATTATGAAAGGGTTCTTTGTGTTTCTATTTTGTTTGTCATCTCTTTATCAGCTCAGGTGAAGGAAAGGATATATAAGCACACGGTTGTTTTGTCTTGTTGTCTTTCTTTTCCTTCCTTCTTTAGCATACAGCTTCTTGTCCTTTCTGTAATCACCATTGTGAAAGCCTTGAGTTATCTTCGAGCCTTAAAGAATATATTCATCTTTTCTCATCTTCCACTTTGAAGTCTACCTGATCATCATAGGAAAGATATCTTCCAGTTGAGCTTTCATTTAGCTAAGATATCTGAGTTCACTCAGTAGCATTTGCGAAGTGTGCCTGAGGTATCTTTACCAAGTCATGTATAATCTATATATGGTGATCTGTCATAATTATATGCTACTTAACTTCAAGGAGGGATCATTTTTTACTATATAGAGAGGGTTTTTTTTTTGCCTGGTTATATGTTGAAGTGATTGAATATATTGTCTCTTATCATATATATTCAAAGTTTTCTGGTAAGCTTATCAACTTGAGGAGGAGCCCCTTTGCTGTAGTCTTTTTGCTTCAAGTTCTAGCTTATGACTTGCTAGCTAACCTACTTATTTTTGACAAGTTTTGGTCCTATTTTAGTTCAATCCATATTGTTGTCTCTGTTTTTATTCTATGTTATAAAGTTTCGAGGTAAGGCCTCTATAATTGGGTACTCTGTTATGAGGGTAGTGACTCAGAGTACAGATTAGATTTGAATGAACTGCAAAGTAGTTCTAGGGGGGGAATTCTAGCTAACCTATGCAGGGGCCTAATTGGTGTTATACCAAAGTATCTAGTAATCTATCATGCATATTGTTTGACTGCTACATCTATCATTCTCCTGGCTCTGTTATCTAGTAGTATTACTGATGATCTGTAGGTGACCTTATGTACTATGATAAATATAATAAGCTTCTTAGTATTATGTGGTGTAAGACTAAATTCTCTAGTAACTAGTCCTTAAATAGCTTTCTATAGGGTAATGGCTCTATTTATCCTATAGTAATAGTGTATATACCTGTTTCATTTTCTATCTGAGAAGTACTATAGGTAGTACATGATATCCTTTGGGATGATTTTAGCAGTGCTGAACTGCACAGGTTTATAGTCCTCTAGTTATAACTTTTCTCTAAAGCTCTACTAGTGTACTAACAGTTTTTTCATGTGAGAAGGTTATATCTAGTCCCTTGCCTTTTTTCTCAGTACACTAAAATTTGTCTTGTATGAGCTTATTATTTTGTTAGAGGCTTTTAGAGTAGATAGTGATTGAGACATTATCTATATAGCTTTTAATTAGTTACAGGGAGGGTGAATTATGAAACAGTTTGATGTATATTATGAACAACAGTGGTAACAGCAGTGACCCTTATGGCATTCCTACTTGTATCTTGTAGAATTTATTTAGGGCTCCTTTGTATTACAGTTTAATCTTTATTTATGAGAGGAAGGACATTATCCAGTCTACTAGATAAGTCAGTATATCTGTAAGGAATAAAAGAGAAGCCTAGAGAACCTCTTTCCTATCTCCAGTAAAGCAAACCTTAAAACAACTGGAAGGGATCAAGGGAAAAGTAAAAGACTCTAACCAAAGAGAAAAGACAGAGAAAAAGACAAAGAAGATTACTTATTGCAAAGCTAAATACATAAAATGCTTACATTAAGGGAACAACTAAAGTAGAAAAGAAATAAATTACTGAGGGGCCCTAAGGCTCTATTCCCTCTTCTATTATAGTACATAGATTCTCCACTTACTTCTTGTTATTAGCGAAGGCTTTTAGGTAAAAAGGGTAGAGAGGATCAGTAGTAGGGTAGGTAGTATCATAATTAGTACACTGAAGAAGTATATATTCATATTATTATCCTTTGCACTTACACTCTGTGTCACTACAGTAGTGCTCAAAGATTGTGTAGGGGCTAGGATAGAGCTAGTATCATGGGGGAAAGGTACACTTCAGTTGATGATGACTAAAGTGACAATAGTAGGAGCACTAGGTAGCCTTTGAGAAGGTAATATATAGGTTAATCCTTCAAGTCTTGTTGAGAATAGAAAGACCCTGAGAGATACAGTAGTGATTATTGTTGATAATAACTGTAATGATAATCAAGGTAGCAGGTTTATGGACTAGATAATCTTTTGAAGCAACCTAGTAGGGAGTCTAAACAAGGACTACTCCATGGTTATATGTCGTGATTTCCCTATAGATGAGTAACATATGTTCAAATTCTAAAGTGTTAAGGATAGGGGTTAGTACATTGTACATGATGTACTTCTTATGGAGGAAGTTCTGGTAGAGAGGGTAGTAGTACTAGGGAAGAACTTACACATTGCCTCTTCAACTATTAGCTTGTAGGTAAGAACCTGTTAGGTGGTAGTGTTCTCCATAACTGAGAGAAATATATTATAGGATTTGGCCTTAAGGATATAGTGAATACAGTAAGCAGAGGGGGCCTTCTTCTCTACTAAGGTAGAGTTGACAGTGTCCTATACAGTGATGGGGTTGAACTTAGGGATTTCCCTATCAAGTTTAACAATGATCTCTCTTTCTCACTTTGTTAAGTACTTATAGGTAGGAGGAGTAGTAGCAGTTAGTTGTGGTGTAGCTAAGGCTTTGCCTTTACCTTCCTTTACTACCTGAGCCTAGGTGTTGTCTATTATATAGGGTACCACTTGTAGTACAATAGGAGTGGGGGAGGTGAGGGAGGAAGAAATGCTCTTCACTGCCTTAGCAGTTTTGGAGGTTTCTAACTGTAGCTTCTTGATAGAATTAGAGAGTACAAGGTAAACTTCAGTTAGTCCTACCTTATTTATAGGCATAGTAGTAGTATTACATGTGGTGATAGCCTTGAGTTCATGAAAGTAATCTTCAAGGGACTATTGGCCAGTAGAGATAGTAGTGACAGCCTCAGATATCTTATTCATAGAGGTAGTAAGAGATGGTAGTGTAAAGGAGACAATTTCGAGTTGTGCTATAGAGAGGTATATCTAAGGAGCTCTAGTATCTCTAATCAGTGGGAACTGGCTTTATGTTACAGCTTAGGTACTAGGGATGTACGCAATAAGAGGTTATATTAGCAACTTTAGTGAGTATTCCAATTTAAAGTTAAGCAGATATTATCTGTCAAGTACAGGCTCTAGCCTCTGAAGACTAGAACATGTCACCTTTATCATATTAGCTAATATATGACTAATCTAGTAACTACTAGTATGCGTCTTAATACATGATCAGAATAACTCAGGTAACTTGTGTGATCTTGTTAATCACGATAGTATAACCTATCAGCTGATCAAGCTATATCAGACAATGATGATCTCAGATAAGATTAGTAATCTATACTTATAACATTGCTAATCATTTCTATTATAACTCCTAAGAATGTTGATTAGTGATATTGGATTTATCAGAATGAGTCATGAGGTTTCTTTGAGGTTATATTTCTTATATTAATTCTAAGTCATCTGCTTGGTTGGAAAGTCTATAAAAGAAAGGGGTTTTTCACAGTCACTATACTTTCCTTCTCTTCCTTCTTTAGTCTATAGACTAGCTATAAGCTTTAAGAATATATTTATTCTTCAAAGTCATAAATCTCTTGCACTTCCCTGTTCTTCTCTAGGAATGTGTATTTGTAGATCTAGACTTATATGTTGAGCTATCTAAGTTTACTTAGTAATAATTCTTTGTTGAGTAGCACTTGCACATTACTGAACTATCAAGAAGACACCTCCCATAATACTATATTCTCAAAGCGGTAAACCTTTTGAAGGATCAAAAGAATGAGAATGAGTTCCAAGCCTCCAAAATCAGGGAACAGTTAGAAGCAAAGTATTCCTACCAAATCGGGAAACTCCAGGACGAAACTGAATCCCTGAAAAGGGAACTCTAAACGGCTCGCCTGGCCCTTCAACCGCAAGAGGACACTCAGCTCTTGGTGGAGCTACAGACAGACCTTAACCGTACTAAGGATGCCAACACCTAACTTAATACGGAGGTCTTTACTCTCCGGAACCAACTCCAGTTTACACAAAAGGAACTGGAAATCCGGAAACAGGCAACTCAATCTCAGACCACTCTCACTAAGCGCATAGAAGAGTTGGAAGCTGAGTTGAGTGAAGCCAAGGAGGATGCGGCCCACTACCACCACCTCTACAGCCAATCCAAGAGGCCAGTGGACTCCGTAATGTCTCCGATGCACTCCGCAAGGGAGAAAACCATGGAAGAGGAAGAAACGGTTCCTTTGAGCCCCACAATTCCAGACACGGAACCTCCCTTTCCCTTGCGCAGAAGGAGCAAGGGCTACCCTGACTTCTCAAAGTTAGGTGAAGTGGGACCTTCCCATTGGAGGAGGTTTACCTCCAGGTCGCCAACGCCTCCTCCACTACCACCAAGACCTCAAGGGGAAAAACCCCTCACCAGGAAGGACATTGAGGATCTCCTGAGAGAAGCACTAGCCAAGATCATGCCTCCTTAGCCTCCTGCTCCTCCTAGGCCTGAGGCACCCTCGGCACCACTACCTCAGCAACAGCCCCAAGCTTTCAAGGGGCCAAAACCGCTGACGCTCGATAAGTTCTCTAGGAAGGCAGAGGACATCTTCAAGTATTAACTCCAGTTGGAAACCTACTTCGTCCTCCAACCCCAGGCCTTCCCCACCGACGTAATCAAGATCCAATACGCCTCGACGCTACTGACAGGCAATGCCTTGAGTTGGTGGAGAATAAATCACAGTCGATGGACTACTCCCACTGCCAGATGGGAGGATTTCCTGGAAACTGTTCGAACCAACTTCGGAGCTTATACCTTGAGGCTGAGCTATATCACCAAGCTCACCAAGGCCAAGCACACCGGCCCCATATTGGAGTTTATTACTTATATGAGAACTCTCAATATGGTGTGCATGTACAACGAAAGCTACCTGAAGGATTGGGTGAACCAGGAACTCCATCCCACCCTCAGAAAAGCAATGGCCACCAGCTACAACCGAAACTACCAAACCACTCAAGAGTGGTTTGACCAAGTTATCACGGTAGGCCAGCAGATAGAGGAAGCCGCAAAAGCCCTAGGAGAAACTCCCTAGCCCCAGCAGAAGGATACTGCTCCAACTGCGAAGCACAAGGAGAAGTCAAAATCCTCTAAGGGAAAGGAGAAAGTGGATAGGACAGAAAAGTCCAAGTCGGACTCCAAGCCGGCCCCCATAAAGCTTCCCTATCTCCAAGTGGCGAAGCTAAAGTAGGCCAAGCACAACGGTGCTTGTCAAAAATGCGCTAGGTCCGGCCACAAGGCAAGTGAGTGTTTCGCCTACAAGAAGGCGGAAATGCCTTCCTCGAAACAACATTCCACTAAGAGGAAGAGGGATGACAAGGACGACGCGAAGTCCGAAACCTCTAAGAAAACCAAGACTGAGGCAGCAGGGTGAGTAGTCGAATTACTAGATACCTGGGTGGATGGTGACGATATTCCGATGGTTTGAAGAGCCACAACTCGACGACCCATTCTCCTTTGTTGTTTCCTTTGTTGAAGAAGAGACTCAGAAAGGATGTACCCCAACAATTGATACCCCAAAACTACTTTCATTTGGAGCCGGTGTTCCAGGGATTTTCTTAGCCCTGGTTCTTGGTGGGTGGGCCGCCGGTTAAGTGGCTTGTATTCCTAGTGATGATTGATGACCTCATGATTCACGACTTATGATACCCATGATGCACGAATTCCCTTTTTATAGACTGTACAAGTATCTTCATAGATCTTAGTATGTAATGTTTATTGCTTGGTTTTTCTTTACCTCTTTTGCCTGCCTGAGGATGGCTTTAAGGTTGAAATATACGGGTCGTATAGCAGTGCTGACATTCATTTCTTTACATCATTTCCAACTTTGTCTTCCTCACACTGCAACTCCTAACAATACACTATAAGTTACTGCGACGTCCGGCCACGACGTTCCTAGGAGAGATCAGGGATCCTATTCGCAGAAACATCATGACGACCATCACTTCCAAAACCGAAGGCCCCAAGCAGGGGAAATGCATCAAGGTTCTAGTGACACTTCACTGGCACACCTCTATCAACCACGAAATCATTACCCACTCGGTCACCGCCACTGCCAAACTCGACAATGGCACTACTGGAGCACTTATCTCAGATAGGCTCCCGGTTCCCAAACGCAAACGACAGGTACCCGTAAATGTCTATGTATATGATGGGACCTGCAAGCAAGAATGGTATTACACGCCGAAGCTTCAGATGCAAATCCAAAATCATAAGGAAAACATTGACTTCGATGTGGGACTGACGCCTCCAGATGTCGACATCTACCTCCCTGTGAAGTGGTTCCAAGATCATGACCCCACGGTGGACTATGACAAGGTAGAACTAGTGGGTTTTTACTCTCACAAGTGCAAACACCATCTTGTCACACCCCGGATCTCCATGGCCTCAGCCTGCAAGATCTTGCAAGATGAAGACTTCCACACCAACACAGCAGTCGTGGGTGGGGGTTTACTTGGGTGGGTTGACACACCCATTAGTCCAACTGAGATACTAAGATGGTGCTCGGCTATGGCAAGGCTGCCTCTGGAAAACTCTATGGAGCTTTTCCTACGTTCCTCATCCATCAGCGCTTCAGACCAGAACAAGTGGGAACAACTATTCCCCAAAGTTTTCTCGGAGCATTTAGCATCTCAACTGCCACCTCACCGAGAATGGGACATGAAGTTACCGATGAAGGAAGGAGCCCAACCTCCCTAGGGACCAATCTACAAACTCTCTGAGATGGAACTGAAAGTCCTGAGAGAGTACATCGACACCATGCTAAAGGAAGGCAAAATAAGACCTTCCAAATCCCCAGCTGGTTCTCCCATCCTCTTCGTCAAGAAAGCTGATGGATCCCTCCGCTTCTGTGACGACTATCGAGGACTCAACAAAGTCCTCATCCAGAATCGTTACCCTCTTCCTCTCATGGGCGAGCTTGGAGACAGAATCGGTAAAGCTGAAACCCTTACCAAGCTTGACCTGAAAAACGGATACAATCTTATCCATATTGCCAAGGGAGATGAGTGGAAAACTGCCTTCCGCACCCGTTATGGGCAGTTCGAATACCTCGTCATGCCATTCGGTCTTTGCAATGCCCCAGCTGTCTTCCAAGAAATGATGAACACCATTCTCTGCGATCTCCTCGATGTAGGTGTCATAGTCTACCAAGACGACATCCTCATCTATGCGGAAACCCAACAAGAACACGACTGCCGGGTCAAGGAAGTTCTCTCTAGGCTTGATAAACACCAACTTGCCTTGAAACCTTCCAAGTGCCACTGGGCGGTAGACAAGGTAGAGTTTCTTGGGTTCATCATTTCAGCTCAAGTGATCAAAATGGCGAAAGACAAAATCGAAACGGTTCTGGAATGGCCAACTCCAAAAACGGTCACAGATGTCAGGTCCTTCATCGGCTTCGCTAACTTCTACTGAGTGGTCATCAAAAACTTCTTGAAACTTGCGTCGCCCCTCAAGGACCTTACCAAGAACAACACGCCATGGAAATGGGGCAAGGCTCAAGATGATGCCTTCTCTGACCTCAAGCACCGCTTCACCTCTGCACCCATTCTCTCGCACTATGACTCCAGCATTCCTCTCCTTGCGGAAACCGATGCCAGTGACTTCACGATCGGCGGGGTCCTATCTCATCAGTTCCCCGATGGCTCCTTGCATCCTATTGCCTACTTCTCACACAAGATGCTTCCCCTGGAGCGAAACTATGAAATTTACGACAAAGAAATGCTGGCAGTCTATACCTGTCTTTACAAGGAATGGAGGCACTGGTGTGAAGGTTCCCTTTCCCCTGTCTTGGTATTGACTGACCACAAAAATCTGGAGTATTTCGCCTCAACCAGAGTTTTGTCGCACAGGCAGGTAAGGTGGATGGAGAAGTTAGGAACGATTGACTATAAAATCGTGTACGGGCCAGGTACCAAGAATACCAAAGCCGACGCACTATCGAGACGTGGAGACCACGTCCCTATGGAGGGGGCACCAGAGTGTGAACTCCTTTTCCTCAAACCAGGACAATATATCGCGGTATCCAAAAGGGTCGCTCTCAACATCCACCCTGAGTTCATTGAGGAAATTTGTTACGCTCTGGTCTCTGACCCGGAAACCCAGGAACTTGTCAACAAGCTTCTATCTGGCTACGAAATTGCAGATGGTATGCTCCTCTATAATAACCTGTGGTTTGTCCCCTCACACCTCTGCACCTCGGTCCTGAAGACATGGCATGATCACCCAACGGCAGGCCATATTGGCTGAGACAAACTTTATGAGCTCATCACACGGGATTTTTACTGGCCCATGCTCCGAAAGGATATAGCCGAATATGTCGTAGCTTGCCACACTTGTCAAACAAACAAGGCCCGTTGACACAAGGCTTATGACCAGCTTTTGCCCCTTGAGCTCCCACATCGCCCTTGGGAAAGTATCTCCATGGACTTCATCACCGAACTTCCTCCCTTAGAAGGTCACACCCAAATATGGGTTATTGTTGACCGATTCTCTAAAATGGCACATTTCATCCCCCTCAGCACCAATACCACCTCGAAGGACTTAGCGAACACGTTCGTGAAGAAAATCTGGAAGCACCATGGCCTTCCTACCAACATCGTCTCTGACCGAGACCCTAAATTTCAAGCATGGTGGAAGGAAACCATGACCGCCCTGGGTGTGAAACTATCGCTGTCTACGGCAGCACACCTGCAAACAGACAGCCAGACCGAATGGCTAAACCAAATCCTTGAGGCATACCTCCGGAACTATGTCACCTACAACCAGACCAACTGGGCAAGTCTCCTGCCACTGGCGGAGTTTGCCTACAACAACTCGATCTCCTCCTCCACGAATCAAACACCTTTTTTTACCAACTACGGTTTCCATCCCTCGCCGGATGCGGTGTCCACAATCAAAACCTTCAAGGGATCTCAGGAACTTGAGCACAACTGGAAAGACATCCGTCCCCGCCTGCTCACTATCCAACAAAGGGTGGTTAAGTGGTACGATGCCAAACATCTTGAGTTCCCCGAACAGACGCCCATATCCCTTGTACTGCTCAAAAAGGACAACCTCCCAAACCTCAAACCTTCGAAGAAATTATACGCAAAATTTGCCGGCCCTTTTCAGGTCATTTCCAAGGTCAGCCCAAGAGCGTACAAGCTTAAGCTCCCCTTTAACTGGAAGATCCATCCAGTCTCCCATGTCTCACAGCTCGAACCGTACAAAACGTCTCCCCAATTTCTGGCACCACCCAAACCTGCACCCGAAATAGCCGATGGTCACAAAGCCTACTTTGTTGAAGGAATCTCGAAGGTTCGCTTCAACTGACAGAAAAAGCGGTTGGAGTACTTTCTGCTCTGGGACATATATCCATATGACCAAGGCACCTGGGAACCAGCTCCTTCGCACCTTCAAACTACCCCCTATATTTTAGTTCTCAGCTATTAGTATTATCTCGCATCGACAAACATCGTGACAATGTCGCGAAGTTCAAAGAAACCCCAAGTCCCCCCCCTCGATCCCCCACCGCCTCAAGAGGCAAGGAACGAAGCCGCCGCCATCAAAGTAATGTTTACCTCATACGAGGAATCAGGCATTTCCTAAGCAATGCGTAAAGAACCTGGAATGGGAGATGTACTCTCGATGCACACCGCTCCTCTCACAGGAGATTTGTACATCAGATACAAAGACCTCCAGTTCTACACAAATACTCTGCCCTCCCTCCTGGCCTCTGTCGCCAAAATCCAGGAAGCGGTCACCGCCATCGCCGCTGGCCAACAGTCCCTCGAAGCTCGCTTTGATGAACTTGAGGCCATCATCACCCGCAACACCACTGCCACGGCCTCGGCTAAGGCAGGCCCCACTGAAGTCGACCTCGCACTTTCTGATTCCATAAAAAAGCTACGGTCAGAAGCGTCCAAAACTGCCAAAGCGGTGAAGAAGATCTCTTCTTCCCTCACCTCCCCCGCTCCTACTGTGCCACAAGTGGCACCCCCTACTGCTGACACCACCTGGGCCCAGGTAGTGAAGAAAACTAAAGACAAAGCTACGGCTACGCTGCAACCGACTGCTACCACCCCTCCCGCCCCGAAGTATCCCACCAAGCGGGAACGGGAAATCATTGTCAATCTCGAGGGAGAAGTCCCCGAGTTTAACCCCATCGCTATCCGGGATGCCGTCAACTCTGCATTGGTGGAGAAGAAGGCCCCGTCCGCCTACCAAATCTGCTCTGTCCGAAAGGCCGGAGCCAGCAACGTCTTCCTTTCCGTAATGGAAAACACAACTGCCCAACAGGTTCTTGCCTACAAGCCCACGGTCGAAGAGGCAGTACACAAGTTCTTTTCG
>JABYPW010000909.1:0-19420 GCA_016880775.1 Phymatotrichopsis omnivora
CTACAAAACCCGCGACCAACCGGTAATTCGTGGTATGGAATGGGACGAGCGGGATTTGAACCCACAACATTGCGCGTTACCGCACAACGACACCAGGACAGCCATACCACTAGACCATCCTCGCCCCTGTATGCAATATGTCGTTCCCACTCTGTAAATGTGAGAATAACTGCTAACAGTTCCTTATCATGCATAGGATAGTTGCACTGTGCGGGGTTGAATTTCTTAGAGAAGTATGCCACTGGGTGCAAAACTTGTTTTCCGTCCTTGTGCTAGAACTTTTGGGAAAGGATGCCTGCTGCTACATGATCCGATGCATCCATTTCCACAATAACTGGTTTTTCTGGGTCAAAGTGTCTCAGGGTTGGCACTGATATGAATGCTTCTTTGAGACTTATAAAAGCAGCACTTGCTTCCTTCGTCCATTCGAACTTTTGGTCCTTTTTTAATAACTTTGTGATTGGTAATACTACTCTAGAGTATCCTTTGATGAATCTCCGGTAGAAGTTTGCAAATCCTAAGAACATCTGGATGTCCTTGACTGACTTTGGTGTTTCCCATCCAAGTACTGCTTCTACTTTCTTGCTGTCCATGGTGATGCCTTCTAGGGAGATGATATATCTGAGAAATTCTGTTTCCGCAACATGGAATTCGCACTTCTCAGGTTTGCAATAAATCTTGTTTTCCCCCAACTTTCTCAAGACTGTTTGCACCTGGCTAACGTGCTCTTCCAGGGTTTTTGAAAAGATCAATATGTCATCTAGGTAGACAACACAGAAAACGTCCCAATGATCTTTTAGGATGTTATTGATGAATGCTTGGAATGTTGCTGGTGCGGAATGCAGTCTTCCATTCCTCACCTTCTGCAATTCGGATTGAATTGTATGCCTGTCTCAGATCTAACTTGGTATAGATCTTTGCTTCTTTTAACCGTTCCAATTTTTCCTAGATTAATGGCAATGGATAGCGATTTTTGATCATGACTTTGTTGAGTCCGCGATAATCCACACATAGGCAGAGTGATCCATCCTTCTTTTTCACAAACAATATCGGTGCGCCAGCTGAAGACTGTGACTCCTGGATGAATCCTTTCGCTAGGTTCTCTTTTAGGTACTTCCTTAGCTCTTGCAGCTGTACCTCTGATAGTCTATAGGTAGGTAACCATGGTGGTTCACCTCCTTTGACCAGTGGAATCCTGTGATCGATTTTTCAGTGTGGTGGTAAAGCGTCCGCTTTCTCTTTGTCAAAGAGGTACGAATATTCGTGGTACTCCTTTGGTACCAATTCCTCTGGTGGTATTGTGTCCGGTGTCTTCCCTTCCTCGATAGGTTCTGTAACACTAATGGCATATAGCTTGCTGTTGTTCCTTGCTACCATTTTTCTGAAGGGTACCGCTCCAATGGTGGTGATATCAATTCCACTTCTCCCTTCCTCTTCTGAAAAGGTAAGCTAATTTCTCTTGAAATCCAATTGTGCTTGATGGTGCTGTAGCCACTGCAATCCCAACAGGATAGGACAGTCTACTAACTTCATGATATAGAACAACGCTTGTTCTTTTCTTGGTCCAACCCGAATTTCCGCTTCGGTGACCTTGGTGACTTTTCCACTACTCGCTTGTCTTCCATCGACAACTATCAAGGTTCTTGGGGCCTCTAACTTTGACATAGCGAAACCATTTCTTTGCGCAAATATTTCATCCATAAATGCGAAACCGGTTGCCCCTGTATCCAATAGGGCATAACACTCCACAGTGTTATTCAACGTTGCTTGGACTATCAAATGTTCTCCTTCTGAAAACATTTCAGACTTTTCTATTCTGGCGACTTTCTGGGTAAGGCTTTTCCCTTGGGTTTTCCTCAGAGCTAGACCACCATCTAGTTCTGACTCTTGGAGTTTCCCGACTGGATTGTCACAGTTGCCACTTTTGCGCTAGTGATCTTTGACTCTTTGTTGGTTTGTTTCTTTGGACAGTTCTTGGTGTAGTGTCCTTCTTTGCCACAATTGAAACACAAGCCTTTGTTTTTACGGCGATCCCTCTCTTCCTGAGTGATCTTTTCTTTTTCCTGGTGTTATCCCTTCTGGCGGTAGGTGCTGAACTTCTTTTGTTTCTTGAAGCCTTGCTTCTACTGTTCTTCTCGGGACTTGCTAGCAGGTTTCTTTTCCTTTTCCGGAATTGACTCAAGTTGACTTTCTAACTGAATACACAGTTGTGTGAACTCCGTGTATGTCTTAGGGAGGTTTGACTGGTGGGCCAGGGCTTCATGGACTTTCCCTTTCAGTCCCTTCTTGAACAGGATTATCCTCATCCTGTCGTCCTCAGGTAGGTTGGCGTTAAATGCAAGACCATCAAAGTCTGCACAGTACTCAGACACATTCCCTTTCTGTCTGAGGTTTTCTAGTTGCTGGTAAGCCGTATTATCCTTGTCTGGATCGTTGTACGCTTTCCTCAAAGCTTCTTCAAAGGCTGACCATGTTTCCTCAGGTGCCTTTTCATTTTTAGAGTTTTTCAGCCTTCTGGCAATGTACCACTTATTCGCTGGTCCTTTTAGGAATGATGCTGCCCACTTAATCTTGTGGTCCTCATCTTTGAATCTGTCCTTGTTGACCTCAAAGGTGTCCATACACCTCGTGATAAACAGGTCTAACTGGGCACGATCCTTCCCATCCAACGCTTCGGGGTCCTTGAGCTTTGCTAGCTTAGGCATTTCTCGTGCCTACTATTCCTCTTCCAGTTTTTGTTGTAAGGTGTCAACCGCTAACTGGAGTGTGACCCGCTCTTGCCTTAGGTTCTCAAGTTGCTCGCTTTCCGGTACTTGCTCCTTCTTAAGGTTTTCGATCTGTTGCTGATCTGCAACTTGTTGTTGTTTCAGGTCCTCAATCTCTTGCTCCTGATCAATGCTGGAATTGTAGTGCTCTCTGATCCAGTCTCTGATCCTTTGGTACTGTGGGACAGCGTGGCCTTTATTGAGGTTGTAGATATCTCGCCAGGACTATAGTTCTTCTAGGCCTGGAATAGGATACGCTTCTTCTATATCCTCCAATGGGTCTAGAAGCTTTTCCTTGGTAGACATTGACTAATGCCGATGACTTTTTGCTGCTAGGAACTCATCGATGCTTGGATCTAGGACGTCGAGTAGGAGGATTCTGAGTTTGTCGAGCTGGACTGGGGTAACAGGGTGGTTCTGGTGTAGCACAACAAGACTGTCTTTGTACAGATAGAGAACAATCTGATCTTCGCCCTCCTGGTGTACTGGTTATGTCTGGGAGAATAGTGACTTCAACTGTAAGGTTGTTAACCTTAGATTTCCTAAGATGTTCCAGGAATTTGAGGGCGGCATCCTCCAATTCCTCATCTAGCAGAAAACTTGCAGTGGCAGCGTCGGTATCTGACCACAGGTACAAGCGTAGCACTGGTGCTTTTCCTGGGTCTAGTGTGACTGTTACCACTTGCGGTACCTGGTACTCAGTGGTTGAAGTAGACTCTATTGTTCCAATGGTCATCGCAGCGATAGTCTTTGCAGAAAAATCCGTGGATTTGCCCGTTACAGTTTCTGATGCAGAAACCCTTTTTCCACTGCGGCCTGGTTGCCTTCTCAAGTTCTTGTTGCTCCCTAGTTTTGCAGCGTAGGTAGTGGTCGACAGGGTTGACTTTGCAATGGCAGATGCTGCACCAAACTTTCTGAGCTTTTGCCGGTCTCTTAGAAAATACCTTTGGTGATGCTGGTCTCTGTGCTGGCCTAGCCTGGACCTCTGGACTGAAATGGACTCTGTGATTCCTCTTCTGGGAGGTGGGATTTGCAGGTCTTTGGGTTCTTCTAGAGGAAGCAGGTTCTTGTCTTGTAGTAGCCTAGTGATTTCCTCGATAGTGAACTGGGGTTCCTCTCCTCGGAAGTTCCAGTTGACTGGGGATGACATCCAATGTCACCTGAATTCTCATGTATCTTCTTCGATGGTGATTTCTGAATGACGCAGTATAGTGTAAAGGACAACTACTTCAGCGATACAACTGATACTCAGTCTGTATCAGGGTTTTAGGTAAATCAGGATAAAAGAAGATACACAACTCTGTAGAGGACTTAAGAGGTGCACATTGAGCGAGGCAATGGTGTGCTGAAGGTTTGTGGGAATAACTTCTTTATTCCTAAGGTGTATACTTAAGATACTGCGTGAAGAAGAAAGAGGAAGAAATACAGGACCGCGAGATTTCCTTCTCTTATACCAATCGCCAAGAGCACTGCCTCCCTTCTAGAGCAGTCTCTATAAAACCTGTTTTGTCCACATGACCCTTTTCCATACGTCACTTAATCTAAACACTGTTCTCATGACCTCCGCAAGGCAGACAGTTAAACATGAGTGACCATACATGACCGAGTGATAACTCATGACTCCTAACGCGGAATTCCAAAGAGCATCACTAACAATAGGAAACACAAGGAGAATACAACAAGAAGGAAAGTACATGACCATGGTTCATTACAGTAGCCTAAGTTATACCCATAGAAATAGAGATAAAGATACTACTGAGGTAGGCTTCAGTAATCCTATAGTACCAGAGATGAATATACTGCTAGGGTATGCTTCAGGAAGCCTACAGTATCAAAGATAGAGATACTGCTAAGGTAGGATTCAGTAAGCCTACAGTATTGAAGATTGAGATACTGCTGAGGTATGCTTTGGCAAGCCCATAGTATTAGAGATAAATATACTTCTGAGGTGGGCTTCATTAAGCCTACGGTATTGAAGATGGAGATACTACTAAGGTGAGCTTTAGGAAGCCTATAGTTTTGAAGATAGAGATACTGCTAAGGTAGGCTTCATCAAGCCTATAGTATTGCAGATAGAGAAACTGCTAAGGTGGGCTTCAGCAAGTCTATAGTATTATAGATAGATATACTGCTATAGTAGGCTTCATAAAGCCTACAGTATCGAAGGTAGAGACACTACTGAGGTAGGCTTTAGTAAGCCTACAGTATTGCACATAGAGATAACACTGAGGTAGGCTTTCTCAAGCCTATAGTATTAAAGGCAGAGATAGCACTGAGGTAGTCTTTGTTAAGCCTATAGTATCGTAGATAGAGATACCACTGAGGTGGGATTTAGCAAGCCTATAGTATCATAGACAGAGATACCACTAAGGTAGGCTTTGTGAAGCCTACAGTATTAAAGGCAGAGATACCACTGAGGTAGGCTTTTTCAATCCCATAGTATCGAAGCCTAAGATACTACTAAGGTAGCCTTCATTAAGCCTATAGTATTAAAGACAGAGATACTACTAAGGTAGGCTTTAGTAAGCCCATAGTATTATAGATAGAGATACTACTGAGGTAGGCTTCATGAAGCCCATAGTATTGAAGGTAGAGATACTGCTGAGGTAGGCTTCATAAATCCTATGGTATCAAAGACTGAGATACTATTGAGGTAGGCTTCATTAAGCCTATGGCATTGAAGACAGAAATACTGCTGAGGTGGGCCTTGGCAAGCTCATGGTATTATAGATGGAGATACCACTGAGGTAGGCTTTAGTAAGCCTATGGTATTGTAGATAGAGATACTGCTGAGGTAGCCTTTATTAAGCCTATAATATCGAAGATAGAGATCCCCTCGAGGTAGGCTTTGTCAAGCCCTATCTTATTATACTCCTTAAATACTCCAGTATATGCATCTAGTTAGATAAAGAATAACATTGTTCAAACCTTATGGAAGCAATTTCATGCAAGTATCTCTTTTAGGTTACTTCTAAGGTGGTACAATTATACTGAACTCTGATTATAGACTTGGTAAAGATCACCTGCAATCATTATAGGTTTAACCTCCTATATAATCTTTAATAAGACTTGTTTATTACCTCTATATCTAATCATGCTATAACTATTACATTGACTTTAAAGAAGTTTGTCAAAGCCTCTATTATGCTACACCATAGTATATGAACTTATATAAGCCTTATACAACTATCAGGTATAGTCATTTCATAGTTTAGTTAATGCCAACATAAAATCAGTGTTTGTAATAGGGTTACCTTAACTGCACTTAGCGAGTTTGCTCCTGTATATGAGGTTATATCATAGGCCCTTAATTGTGGTAGTATACCCTGCCTGTGCTCAGTCTACTATAGGAAGAAGGAAACCTCTTCTTCCTTCTAGAGAGCAAGAAATAGCCTATCTGGTCCACAATCTAATGAGATACAAAAGACAGGTTATAGAAATTCTTCGAAGAATGTACTGAGTGGCCCCTTAACAAAAAACCTGACCTATACTCTGCATTACCCAAGTAATAAGTAGCTAGGGTATACCAGTTTAGGACTGGTCACTGCTTTATCCAGAACCTGCTACACTTTAACTAAGAAAGCAACCACTACCTGTGTAGTGAACTACAATCCCTAGAGTATTACCTCTAGAAGTATCTGTAACGGATCACCCTATATAGTTTGTATATGACTCGGTAAAGATACCTCAGGCACGTTTCGCAAATGCTACTGAGTATACTCAGATATCTCAGCTAAACGAAAGCTCAACTAGAAGATATCATTCCTACAATGAACAGGGTGGACTTCAAGTGTTGAAGACAAGAAAAGATGAATATATTCTTTAAGGCTCGAAGATAACTCAAAGGCTTTCACAATGGTGATCACAGAGAAGACAAGAAGCTATGTGCTAAAGAAGGAAGGAAGGAAAGACAACAAGACAAAGATAACCGCGTGCTTATATATCCCATCCTTTACCCGAGCTGACAAAGAGATGACAAAGAAAATAGAAACACAAAGAACTAAGACCTGTTCTAGACCATCTCCTGATTCCTAATCGCTGAAAGCAGTAGAAGAGTCCAGAATAGATATGATATGATTAGTACTCAATTTGATTATGATTGCCTA
Organism: Phymatotrichopsis omnivora; assembly: GCA_016880775.1. NCBI lineage: Eukaryota > Fungi > Ascomycota > Pezizomycetes > Pezizales > Rhizinaceae > Phymatotrichopsis > Phymatotrichopsis omnivora. Next base: position 6,872 of record JABYPW010000909.1, read on the forward strand.
TCACCCTCTCAGGCCTCACTCCCGATTTGTGATAGTCTCTCGTGATATGAGTCCGATCGCCCAATCATGACCTCATGGCTGACTAGGCCAATGTTGCGTCATGCCGACAGCCGATCACGTACCTGTAGGGCTGACTTCCTACGCTTAGTCAAGGCTAACGGCAAAGCCACACTCTGCCACGTCATGCCACAAGGTCATGTGACAGAGGATCATCTCCAGAGTGCTTATCATAATGGTGAAGGGTGGAGATGGCATACTCACATGTTGACAATCTAAGCGTAACCTCCATCATAGCGCATCGTTCAGGTACCTTGACACTGACAACTACCAGTGTTCATAACACTATGCCCCTTCTAAGGCGCATGGTCCCCATGCGCATAGGAGTTAGCTTTATGTCGATTCTCCTTTTCCCTCTGAGAGCAACTGAGGTGAAAGGACGGTTTCCTGTAGCCTGTAGGGGGAGGTCATCCCAACTCAGTGGAGCTTAAAGGGGACTTAGGACCATGCGATGGACACAATGGTGTCACCCCGCTGCATTAAAGGGAAACCAACTATGGAGGAAGGAGCAACTATACATACCTCAATTACTCCATCTTCGCTTATGTGGTAGAGCCTCCTCTGACTCAGTAGCTTGGCGCTCTGCCTCTGGATGGGCCTGTCAAAAGGTCAAAAGAGCATCGATGGGGTTACCATTGACTAGCAGTGACTCCAAGGGCTCCCAATTCCCCTCATCCCACAAATATCCTTCCCACAACACCAAATATTCCACCCACTTGGTCTTCCAGTTGTTCTGAACTTTGGCGATTTCGGAGATGAAGAAGTAATTCTCACCCTCCTCAATCTCAGGGGTAGGAGGAGGATGGACAGGGAACTGACCAGAAATGTAATAGGGTTCCAATTTGGAAACATGGAAGATAGGGTGGATCTTCCAAGAGAAGGGAAGTTTCAGTTTGTAGGCCCGAGGCCTAATGGGTTTGACTACCTCAAAGGGACCTGCAAACTTGGCGTCTAGCTTGCGGGAAGGTCGGGAGGGGGTGATATCGTCTCGCTTAAGTAGGACGCAGTCTCTGGGCTTGAGGGCTGGGAAGGCTTAGTGAGACTTGTCATACCACGCAACCATCTTCTGTTGGGCTGAGAAAAGACGTTGCTGGATGGTGGTCCATTCTCGAATTAAGGCCTCACTTCCCCGATAGGTGGAGACAGTTTGAACTGCATCAAGCAAAGGGTAATATCCAAAATTGGGGAAGAAAGGGGACACACCAGTGGAGGAAGACTTGGCGTTGTTGTACACGAATTCTGCTAGGGCGAGAAAGAAAACCCAATCCGATTGCTCAAAGTTGACATATGCGTGGAGGTAGGCTTCCAGGACCTAATTCAGCCTTTCGGTTTGACCGTCTGTTTGGGGGTGAGCAGCAGTACTCTTTGACAACTTGACCCCGAGTTGATCCATCATGTGACCCCAAAAGGATTTGAACTTGGGATCACGGTGGGAGACAATGTTAGCCGGTAAGCCGTGATGCCTCTAGATCTCACGGACAAACACATTGGCGAGGTGCCTAGAGTCGACATTAGGGCCAAGAGGGATGAAATGCGCCATCTAAGAAAACCGATCAATGATCACCCACACTTGGGTGAAGCCGTTAGAAGGAGGGAGGTCCGTCACGAAGTCCATGGAGATCGATTCCCATGGCCGATAGGGTATCTCCAATGGAAGCAGTTGCCCATAGGCCTTGTATCAGTGGACTTTATTCCGTTGGCACTGGTCACATGCAGAGATATACTCGGCTATATCCTGCCATCTATGTGGCCAGTAGAAGTCTCTGTCAATAAGATCAAAGGTCTTATCTCAGCCTAAGTGGCCTGCCGTGGGATGATCGTGCCTAGACTTGAGAACCTCAGTACGAAGAGATGGCGGTATATACCACAGACTATTCTACATTGGAAGGCCGTCATGAACACTGTAGGGTTCCTGTGGCGAGCTCAGAATGCGTTGGCATTCAGGGTCAGTAGCAACGGTTTCCCTCAAGGCTTGGTAAAAGGAAGGATTGAGCGAGGTATAACTTTTCTTAATCGCAGCAATATATTGTCTTTTCTTGAGGAAGAGAAGACCGAACTCCGGTGCCCCCTCCATAGGGACATGGTCCCCACATCTGCTTCAAGGCCTCAGCTGCGTTATTGGACTTACCTGGCTGATACACTACCTGGAAATTGATGGTGCCAAATTTCTCCATCCACTGGGCCTGTCTCCTGGAGAGGAGCTGAGTGGTCGTAAAGTACTCCAGGTTCTTATGGTCCGTTATCACCAGCACTAGATGAGCCATTCCCTCACACCAATGTCTCCATTGCATATAAAGGCAGTTAAACACTGCAAGCATCTCCTTGTTATAGATCTCATAATTCTGCTCCACAGGTTCAAGTTTGCAAGAGTGGAATACCAATGGGCAAATAGAGCCATCAGGAAACCGGTGCGACAGCACGCCCCCAATGGCAAAGTCACTGGCATCGGTTTCAGCTTGAAGGGGGACTTGAGAATCGTGGTGAACAAGGATGGGTGCAGAGGTGAAGAGGGCCTTGAGGGTATCGAAGGCAGATTGCTGCTGAGACCCCTAGGTCCAGGGCTGGTCTTGCTTGGTGAGGTTTGTCAGGGGCATCGTGATCTTCAAAAATCCTTGGATGAAGACCCTATAAAAGTTGGCAAGGCCCATAAAAGAATGGACATCTAGAACCATAGTGGGAGTCAGCCAATCTTGGACGGCTTGAATCCTATCCTCTGAGATGATAATGCCCTTGTCCGAGATGATGAACCCAATAAATTCCACTTCATAGACTGCCCAGATGCACTTGGCTGGCTTGAGTGCTAGCTTGTGACGGTCCAGGCGCTTGAGGACTTCCTGCACAAGGCAGTCGTGTTCTTCCTTGGTCGCAGTGTAGATGAGGATGTCGTCCTGATAGATGAGGATACCCAGATCGAGGAGGTCATGAAAGATCATGTTCATCATTTCCTGGAAGACAGCAGGGGCATTGCAGAGACCAAATGGCATCACCAAATACTCGTACTGGCGGTAACGAGTGCGAAAAGATATTTTCCACTCATCACCCTTGGCAATGCAGATGAGGTTGTAGCCGTTTTTGAGGTCGAGCTTGGTGAACCATTTCGCATTGCCAATCCAGTCTCTAAGTTCACCCATAAGAGGGAGAGGATAGCGGTTTTGAATAACAATTTTATTCAAACCCCGGTAGTCGATACAAAGGTAGAGGGAACCATCAGCCTTCTTCACGAACAGGATAGGAGCACCTGCAGGAGACTTGGAGGGCCTAATCTTCCCCTCCTTGATCATCTGATCAAGGTACTCATGCAGGGCCTGGAGCTCCGTCTCAGATAGACAGTAAAGCGGGCCCTAGAGAGGAGTCGTTCCTTCCTTCAGATCGATTTTGCAATCCCATTCCCAATTGGGAGGGAGTGAAGAGGCAAGGCATTCGGAGACGACAGCAGGATATATCTGTTCCCACTTATCACCTTCAGAGGTCGAGGAGATGGAAGACTGCATGAAGAGCTTGGCAAAATTGCTCACTGGAGCTCTGGTCATGGCAGTACACCAACGATGGACAACTCCTTCATTGACTGGGGTATCTACCCACCTAAGCAGTCCACCACTGACAGCTTCAGAGTTGGCGTAGAAGTCATCGTCCTTGATCAATTCAAATGCTGAGGCTATCTGGACTGAGGGCGTCACAAGATAGTTCTTGCATTTAGAGGAGGGGAATCCCACAAGAACAGCCTGGTTATAATCGACCTGTGGTTCATGATCTTGGAACCACTTAACAGGAAGATATATGTCCACATTAGGAGGCATAGGGCCAACATCAAAATCAATGAGTTCACAATTGTTGAGGACCTGCATTTGAAGTTTCAGCATGTAGTACCACTCTTGCCAGCAGGAACCATCGTAGGTGAAGACGCTGACCACCTAGGACCATTTCTTCTTAGGGACAGGGAGACGATCTGAAATGTATGCGCCGGTCACTCTATTGTCCAACTTGGCTGTAGCTGTAATCATGTATACTTGGGGACCCTTGACTGAATGGGTTTTCCAGTGCAAAGTGACTGGAACCATAACATACCTGCCCTAGGCAGGGCCTTCTTTGGAGGAAACTATGGTTGACATGATGGCGGTAGCAAATATGTTCCCTGATCTCTCCCAGGAAACTTGTGGCCAGAGCTCGCTATACATCTTGTCTGCAAGGAGGTTATTCCAAACAGTGGGAGTTGGAAATGCGATGAGGTGAAACTGATAACTTGTGGGGGTGCAGTAAAGAGTGGTGGTCTGCTATACGGCCAGCGTATTTCGACCTGGTACCTGTCCTCCTCAGGCAGAACTTGCAAAAGAAAAGGAAAAACACAACATCTAGCCAACGCCTCTATGAAAAGAAGGAAAATAATACATGATGGTATCATAACAGTCGTAATAGAAATCAGGTCATAACATATCACTCATGGGTATCATGAATTACATTAGCCTTAATGCTGGCAGGCCCATGCACTGAGAATGTAACAATGGTTGCGAACACCAGCTCCTTAGTAAGAAAGAAAGGCATAAAGGAAATTTTAAACAATGGTCTTAAAGGAAATTTTGTGCAACAAATTCAATGCTTCAAACCAACTGGGTCTTAAAGGAAACAGACAACAAAGGAAAACGGGAGAGGTGGCGTAGGATGCTACTAAGGAGAAGGGGCTACTTACACTATGGGGATGTCATCCCCATCCCTCCAGTCATCTGGGAGGTCGACCACTCTTGCCGCATATGTCTTTTGCTGCTTTGAGGAGGAGCAGTTCCCATCATCTTCCACCTTGCGCTTGGTCGACGCGATTTTGACAGCGGAGATAGAGAACTTCCTCGTTGAGTAGCAGTCCTTAACACTATGGTGTTTGGACAAGCAGCGCAGATAGGCCTTGTTCTTCTTGGCCCACTCCTTCTCTTCCTCGGTGAGTTGAGCAAGCTTCCCCTTATCCTGGGAAGAGGACCCCGAGGGATGCGTGTCCTGGGTCTTTTTCAGCTTGTTAGAAGGAGCAGACTGGCCGGTAGCCTGCTTGGTCGATTGTCCCTTGTGGGACTCCTGGATAGCCACCTAGGTATCCTCCATTGCAAGGCCCACTTGCACCATATGAGATAGCCATTCAGCTACCGGAGTCTCATGGGTGGTCTGGGCCGCCATCGCTAGGCAGAGATCTTCCTTCAGGCCCCTCTCAACCCAAAACTTGAAGGACTCCTAGTCACCTTAGATGACCTGGTTGAGAGCCTACATGTGGGTGAGGTAGGATAGGATGCCCTTGGTCTGTTTGGCATTGATCATCTCCCTGATGGCCTGGGGTTTTGTGGCAAAGGCCCCGAAGTATGTCTTCATGGCCTCCATGAAGTCATCCCAGATGGTGGTCTGCTGGGTCCACCGATGGGAGTTGGCCTGCTACTAGACTCATGCCATACCTATCATGTACGTGGATGTGAACCTGGTCTTAATCCAGTCAGGAGGGAAGGCATGTGACTGGAGGGCAAAGTAGTTCTCGCATTGCTCGATGAACTTCCTTATGTCCTCAGCCTTCCCCAAGAACTTCTCTGGATCAGCTGGCTTAGGACCCTTGAATGAGGCAGATGGGACTAGAGGTGGGGCAGGAGTGCTGCGGTTGGAGGGAGGAGCCAGTGGGGCAGTTTACCTGAGTACTTCCTCCATTATCCACTAGACATCACTCTCATTGAGCAGACGAGGAGAGGTCAGATAGGGAGGTGGTGCAAAGGAAGCAAAGGAGGTTTCCCTGGGCCTCCAAGAAGGTCCTGCAATGGCAGAACAAGGTGTAGGAGGAGGAGGAGTAGGGGAGATAGGTCAGGAAGGTGGCTGAAAGGAAGGCAGACCCCGACGTAGGCCTCTGGGCCTAGGAGGAGGAGCAGTGACATGTGTCGCTCTGTCATCTATGTCTATGATCTCATCCAGATTTCTAGATACCGGAGGAGAAACAATAGAGCCATAGTGCTCCTTATACTGATAGTACAAGTCCTTCCACAGCTTGGTGTCATCCATGGTGTTCATCAGGTCTTCCCTGAGCTTGACCACATCTTACTTCCTCAAGGTAGACCTAGCAGAGAGAGCTTCATTCTCTACCTTAAGGCGCAGAACTGCATATTCTGCCTTGCTAAGCCTAGCCTGGAGTGGAACCTCTGCCTGTTCCAGGACTTCTACCCTGGCCTTACCTTCGGCCAGGTTCGCCGTTAGAGTGGCGATTTGCTCATTTAGGGAGGCCAGCAGGTGTAGAGCCTGGTCCGCTAACTGCTGGCATAGATCCGACAACTTACTGTTCAGATCCTGGACCACATCGTGATGTGCCTTATTCAGGGTGTTGGTGTAGTCTGACTCCCTTTGAGTGAAGGATTCTCACTTATTCTGGATCTGCTCAACAGCAGACAGGAGCAAGTTGGTCATGGTAGGGGGGAATGCCACGGACAGTTTGGGGAGGGGCTTGTGGATGGTCCTGTGAAGGACGATGGTGGCGTAAACGATAGATGCCACATCATCCCTTTGTTTCTGGAATTCCTCCTCCATGTCTTGAAGTGCCCGCTTGAAGGGCTCTTCCCCCAGGAATTGCCGAGCCCTGTGAAGGGCTTGCATGGTGGTCATGTAGTTGTCGGTGACCATTTTCTGGTGCTTGTTGGCATAGGCCAACTTGGTGGTGGTGAGTGTGATGGTGGCCTCCTTGTACATAGAGACATTAGAGGCTGACGAGCGAGTGGTCTGAACTGTTCAGGCTAAAGGGTTGGTGAGCTGATTGCCCATGACGAGAGCGAGTGAGGATGCATCAGGCATCAGAACATCAAAAGAGGATGAAGCCATCTTCTTTAAAGAATATAGTGTGACGGATCACCCTATATGGTTCATATATGACTCAGTAAAGATACCTCAGGCACGCTTCGCAAATGCTACTGAGTATACTCAGATATCTCGGCTAAACGAAAGCTCAACTGGAAGATATCGTTCCTACAACGAACAGGGTAGACTTCAAGTGTTAAAGATGAGAAAAGACGAATATATTCTTTAAGGCTCGAAGATAACTCAAAGGCTTTCACAATGGTGATCGTAGAGAAGACAAGAAGCTATGTGCTAAAGAAGGAAGGAAGGAAAGATGACAAGACAAAGACAACCGCGTGCTTATATATCCCATCCTTCACCCAAGCTGACAAAGAGATGACAAAGGAAATAAAAACACAAAGAACTAAGACCTATTCCAGACCATCTCCTGATTCCTAATCGCTAAAACCTGTAGAAGAGTCCGGAATGGACAGGACGCGATTAGTACTCGATTTGACTATGATCGCCTATCACCCTCTCGGGCCTCACTCCCGATTTGTGATAGTCTCTCGCAATTCGAGTCCGATCGCCAGATCATGACCTCATGGCTGACTAGGCCAATATTGCATCATACCGACAGCCAATCACATGCCCATGGGGCTGACTTCCCGCGCTTAGTCAAGGCTAACGGCAAAGCCACACTATACCACGTCACGCCACAAGGTCATGTGACAGAGGATCATCTCCAGAGCACTTAGCACAATGGTGAAGGGTGGAGATGGCATACTTACATGTTGACAATCTAAGTGTAACCTCCATCATAGCGCATCATCCAGGTACCTTGACGCTGACCACTACCGGTGTTCATAACAGTATCAGACCATAGAAAATATCTGAAACATCTATCAAGGAAAAACCCTTGAAGATATCCTCTATAAATATATAAACCTATAGGCCAAGATTGTGGAAAAAGGAATAGGTAAACCCCTAGATAAATCGAAAGTGCCCCTAGAACCCCCAATGGTAGTGATAAAGAAAGTAGAGGAAGGAAAGAGAAGGAGAGTAGGAATTTTTCCTTTAATTTTTTTCTACTTGGAAGGAGGATAGGAGTGGGAGTATCAGATTTCATTTTTCTCTATCTTCTCTTTTTTCTTTTTCTCTTTTCCTTTCCCATTATTTTTTCTTCTTATATTTTTTCCTAGAATACTTAGGCTTCTATATTCAGCATGAGTAGGTGGAGGATTCATCTTAAGTAGGTGGATAGGTTATCTTTTCTCCTTTAGTTAAGTTCTTACTTTTAGATAAGTGTAAATACCCTACTGGAGGATGGGAAAGATAGAAAACTATAGTAAAGGGAATAAAAATTCATCTTCTTGCTTCTAAGGCAAGGATGGTATAGTGGTATAGTTATCCTAGTATCATTGTATGGTAATGTGCAATGTTGTAGGTTTGAATCCTTCTCACCTCATTCTATACTATGAATTACTAGTTGGTCTCAGGTTTTATAGCATAAGTGAATTTCCCTAACAATGTGATAGTTCTAAGAAGGGTAGTCAGTGATTTAATCTAGGCTCACTTAGCAAGTTTAGCCTGTTATTGTATCTATTATAAGTGAATATGACTAATGATCATAATGGCTATATGAAGGGTTACCCTGATAGCACTTAGCAAGTTCATGGAATTCGCTCCTATGTAATATGACTATGTCATAGGCTCTAAATTGAGTGGTATACCCTGTCTGTACACAGTGTATCAAGGGAGGTTACATTCCTCTTCTTCCTTCTTTATGCAGTATCTCAAGTGAACACCATAGGAATAAGGAACACTATTCCTACAAACCTTCAGTATATGAGATATACTTAGGATTATCTTATGTAGTGCCTCCTAGTGTTCTAAAGAGTTATGTATCTTCCTCTTTCCTGATTTACCTGAAACCCCTACTACAGACTAATATATAGTTTGTATCACTTGTAGTCATACTCCCTCAGTCACTATTGTATGGACAGGTTGGGTATGCTCAATTAAGAGTAAGGTCATAGTCACATACTGTTAATGGTGTGTGTCTCCTTAGGTAGAAAGGCTCAGTAAAGACCTCACAGGTACGCAGCTATAAGTATTACTGAGTGAACTCAGATATCTCAAGTTATTCTTCTCAACTGAACAAGATCCTTTGTACATCTAAATGGAGAGAGAGAGAGCAAGAAACTTTTAAAAAGTAAAGTTGCAAGGTAGAAGTGAATATATTCTTAAGACTCAAAGCTAGTCTTGAAGCAAACATTAGATTACTAACCGATGCTCCACCACTAGTGTAACTCCTATACTCAAAGAACTATAAATGTTTATAGCCAGCTGTTCCTATGGTATACCAAACGAAAGATACTTTTTTAAAAATTGCTTTATTCTAGTATCAACTTAAATAGAATCAGACTTGGTGCCTCACTGCCATCCCCCACCTAAATCAACCGCAAAATACACCTACTGTGAGTACAAGAGCTGAAACCTTCTCATTCACCTTACAAAGTAGAGCACACCTAGACGGAGATGAAACTCTATCATTACGAGCACAGCTAAAGTACATTAAATTGAATATGTAAAAAGAAAAAAAAACAACCACGCAAAATCCGCTTCAAATTCACATACAACTAGAGTAGTCGCTACCGGAAAATTTGCGTTTCACAGCCCAATCATCGATCCCCTCTTTGAGTTCGGCAAATATGGCAAATTAATTACCAATATTGACAGACGCTTCAAGCACTTTCGCTGATGCAAGGTGCTGGGGGTGAGGGGTGCGGAAGATAATACGGACAACCGAAATTTTCTTCAAGAATGCGATGCAAAATATTTTTTTCTCGCTAAAGAAAAATAGTATGGGGGCGATTAATTACGCCAAAACCGCTGGTATAGGGGTATTTTCACCGTTAAATTTATTCCCGTGTACCGCCTCTACACACGGCAGGCACTCCTACCACACGTACCTACTCCTGGTCCACGTTTGAATGGAGCTGTCTTCTTAACAAAAATTTCCATTGCTTCCTTCTTACTCCCTTCATCCTTATCATCACCATCCGGAAATTCAATATAGCGCATAACGGTCGCATGCGGCGTCGGTTCCGCGGATCCGTCGGCACGGGAACGGAACGACGGGTTACACTTGCCGCATATACAGTCCAAATATTTGCAGCGCATGCGTTGAGAAAGGCTCGGCAGTGAGGGGTATTATGAGAGGGCAGAATAAGGGAACGAACGAAGACGGGCCGTGGCTGCGGTTTTGACCATCATGGGTTATCACTCGAGGTTGTATTCTTCACGCTGCTTGGTGGTTTTGCATGCCCCCGAAGCGAGGGTGTGAAGGGTTGTGAGCCGAGTGATGGATTGTGAACCGGAAGAAGGGAGTCAAGGTTGTGAAAAGGGTAGTTGGAGGTTTACTAAAGATTGAAGGTCTACAAAGAGCAATTTTTACGCTTTACACCTATGTGTAAAGAGGGTTATATATTCTTCTTTCCTAAGCCAAGTTACGCACCCTACAAACCTCAAATGACACTGCATGAACCCGTCTCAGAATCCATCATCTCAAAGGCAATCGCAAATTCCACGAAAAGCGCGACAAACCTACCATGGGCATCATCCCTCCCCGAAACTCAAACATTCCCTCCCTACAATTCCTTCTCCAACTGTACCAACCTCCCCACCGGCTCCTCCCACTTTTCCCACTCCCCCTCTCCCATTCCCCCCCTCAACGGCAAGCGCCCCCCCGTAATCTCCCCAATCCCCAGAACTCTCGCCACCGCCTCCCTAATCCCAGTAGTCCCCCACTTCACCACCAGCTCCTCAGCGCTGCTAACGGCCCACTGCAAGCTCCGCACTTTCTCCAGGGTGTCTTTGTCCATGGGGGTCGTGAGGGAGAGGGTATAAAGTCTGACGATGGTCTTTGGGAAGAAACCGGCCAGGCCATCGATCGCACCCACGCAGCCGACTTGCACCACCGGGAACAGCTGCTGTCCCAGCCCGGTAAAGACGTGGAATTTCTCATGATCGATTTGTGGATCGAGCGCAATCTGCGTGAGCACTGATACATCACCGTGGGAGAGCTTCGTCCCGACAATATTTGGGTGTGCGGCGAGCGTGCGGAAAACGCGGGGTGGGAGCTTAACATTGTTTGAGACTGCTGGGTAATGGTATCTACACCCATTAGCGTTGTCCGCTTTACAATCTCTCGGGAACCGACACCAGAACCCCAATCGGGCTTTTCTCGGCCACGCCCCGATACCACCCTATGATTCCCTCCTCCCCTACCACGGCGCCGAAATATCCCGGCGCCAAAACCATGCCCCAGTCAGCGCCAGCGTCTTTCGCGTCTTTCAGCAGTTGAACCGTCTCGTCGATGGAATTGGTGGCGGTTCCGGCAAGGATGGGATAGTTTTTGAATCCCGCGTCGTCGAGGGCCTTGCGGACATACTTAATCTGTGCTATTCGCTCATCGCGGGTCAGGTGAACGGCCTCGCCGGTAGAACCAAGGAGAACAAGGCCTTTGATTCCGGAGCGAGCGAGGTGGAGAGCGTGGGTGGCTTGAGCTTCGAGGTCTAGGGGTGGGGAGAAGGGATCGAAGTTGGCGGCCGTGGAGGCGACGAAGAAGGTTGGCACTGGGACGTAGATTCCGGGGGGTGGGGGCACAGTCATGACCGTTTGTGGTGTGCTAGTTTGAGGGTTGATTGATGGAGATGGAGAGAAGGTTGTGCTGCGATATGTTTTAATCCCACCATCTGCGGGATTTCGGTACAGTGCGTTTGGGTCGGCACAGTGCGTTTGGGGCGGTAAAGCGGACGGTGACGGGTACTCGGCTTCGGGGCATACTGCACCGAAGCCGAAGGCGCCCTGGCCCCCGGCTAACGTTTCGTAAGGTTTTTGGTGCGCGGATGATGTGATGCTTTGTCAATGGATGGCATCGTGGGATGAGATGGTCGATGATGTGGGGGCAACGGAAAGCAGGGAAATTGTTTGGGGGTTGCGGCTCTGCGATAAGATAAGCTTCGAGAAAATAGCGGCATATACGAGTACATAGAGTATATACTCAACGCTTTCAATTGCTGCTTGTGGCGTCGATGTACGGGGGAGAAGACTTCACAAAGGCAACTGAAGAACTCCTCATCTAATCGGCGGAAAGGGGCTGTTCCGTGAATTCGCAGGATCACACGCCTCCCCACAAACTTCTACACCTGCCTTTGTAGTCGGCTGGTGAGTTGGAGAGCCGCCCGAACTTCCATACCCTCAATCGCAAATTAAATAGAAACGTGGAAAGTACGAGAGGTAGCACGACAGGTAGCACGACAGGTAGCACGACAGGTAGCACGAGGGGTAGGTAGAGTCCTATACTCTCTACAAGTGTCCGTGTATGGAAGGCAGTCATCAACGTAAAATACATGCGACGAACTTCCATTTGGATCCATCTGCCGATATTGCAAGACAACGTTACGTGAAAAGAGCTAATAAGCAAAGATAAAAACATTAAGTCCACAGATATAGAAAAAATGGAAAAAAAAAAAACACATGCAACAGCAAGTCCCGTGAACGTGGGAAACTGCAAATATAAACACGAGCTCCACTCTACGAATTCATAATATTGCCTTAGTAGGTAGATCTATCCAATTCGCACGCAAAACGGCAGAAAAGCTCGAGGGCAGTAAGCACAGTGGAATTGGCTATGATCGCGTAGCCCCC
>JABYPW010000910.1:0-19414 GCA_016880775.1 Phymatotrichopsis omnivora
CTGTTCTGTCCACATGACCCCTTTCCCATACGTCATTCAACCTAAACACTGTTCTCATGACCTTCGCAAGGCAGACAGCTAAACATGAGTGACCATACATGACCGAGTGACAATTCATGATTCGTAATGCGGAATTCCAAAGAACATTACTGACAATAGGAAACATAAGGAGAATGCAACAAGCAAGAAAGTACATGACCACGGTTCATTACAGTTATTACCGCTTGGTATTTACTCATGGCTGTATAGGGGTCCACTTTCTTTTCTTTTGGGTATCCTGTATATTCTTCAAAGCTTTTCCATACATGATCCTTAGCTTCCCTTCATACCATTGCCCTTGTGATCTCTTTCCTAGTTCTTATATACTTGGCATTCTTGGGTTCTTTCTTTTCCAATTTAGTTTTTGCTAATAGTCTGCCCTTCCATTGCTTGGGATCCCTTGGTGCCCTGGTACCCATTTGATTTCTGCCTTGACATTTTTTAGGGGTAGTTCTATATTGAGTTCAAAGATTTCAAGGTGACATGCTACATCAGGGATGGTATGTGGTTGAAAGAAAAAAGGAAACATACTTTATTTTCCCAATACCACTATATAAGGTGCTACAATATGGCATTTACATACACTCAACTACAGAGATGTAACCAGTAGCCCTTCCCCTAAAACTTAAAGAAATCCTCCACCAAATCGTACTGAAAAAGAAAACACAGATAACTACATACAAGGGCTGACTAGGGGAAAGCAATCGCTAGGCATACCTTGAAACAAGCAAAGAAAAACCCCCAATGTGGATAATGTGACCAAGCAAAAAATAAAAGAGAAGGGAGAAAGAGAAATGCATAAACTACTCCTTACTTTACCGAGATGAAAAGAAACAAGTTCCAAAGTAGTAAAAAGCAAAAATAAGATAGAAAGAAGAAACTAAACTACTCCTATGGTGGTAGACTTATCCTTCCTATTAGACTTAGCAAGCTTAGCCTGGATCATTGTCATACAGATAGGATCATTCACTTTGTGGGGGCTAGTGCAGTTCCCACATCAGAGTATAGTGTTCTCACAAGCCAATCCCTTAGGTTGTTTGAAGTTAGGGGCACCACAAGTGTGCTCAGAGTTAGTGTAGGGGCCTATATATAGGTGGCAGCATAGATAAGACTGACAGTTTTGGACAGGGTGTCCAAACTTTAAGCAGTGGGAGCATTGGGTATCAGCACTGAAGGGGATATACTTCATAGTGTGATGGGTCTTTTTGAGAATGGTGAGCCCCTTCAGAATATGGGCCTTGTTGTTGTTGTTGATAACAGTCATCATAAGGGAACCATGATTCTGTTTGTTAATTTTTTAGCTATACATTAGCCAGCATAGGGTCATTGTGAGCGTGACACCAGAGTTATAGCACTCTTTCTCCTGGCAGAGATATGACATCTGTCATATGGTATTAAGGTCTGTGGCAGTAGGAATGGCATGGACAATGTACTTCCATGTGTGGTTGCGATTGATACCCTCGACTTCGCTGTGATCCTGATCCGCATAGTTTAGCCTTAGAAGGCTTACTTTTTAGCGAAGTTTTTTACACGGCCTATAATAAAAAAAAAATGAGGTGAGCATTGCAAAGTCCCACTCATCAGGCGGCTTTAATTGATCGTTTGGTGGATAGCATGAAAACTCAAGCCCAATTAAGAGGAAAGAGGTAACGGCTATTGATATCACTTTTTAACTAAAAAGGATAGCGATGCTTTACTTTTTTTTCTCTCTTTTTCCCCAATTAGGATTCCTACACCTTTACACCTGCGCGTGTAAAAAATAATTTTAGACCTTTATCTTTCATTACTTCTCTCGACTCTCGACGTCATCGTCTTCCCGTTGTTTTTGCTTCGGTTCCTCTCGTTGCTTTTGAATTTCTCGAGTTTGTTCCCGTTGCTTTTGCCTTTCTCGAGTTTGTTCATCCTCCTTTTCAAATTCTTCAGTTTTTTCTTCTTCTTGTTGTTGCTCCTGCTGTTGTTCTTGCTGTTGCTCAGCTTCGGCTGAACCCAATTTTTCGAGATCCTCAAAGATTCCTTCATTTTTTTCAACTTGAATTTCAAGCATTTATTCGGTTCCGCTTGAAGTTGGTAAGGAACTGCCAATAATTTCGGGACTGTCGCCCTCTTCGGTGATTTTCACTTGACCGACAAATTTCAGTTTAATTTCCCCTCGGTTCCCTTCATCAATTTTTTGGGCAATGATTTTAGTTGCTCCTTCAATGCCAGTTTTGTTTTGATTAGAGCTAAAGTAATGTAGTTCATAAACATATCTGGCATGTTGCTCCATATTGATTTCTGAACTTCAAGGGTTTGGATGTCTAAACACTCAACGACGATCGTCTTCGTAAAAGTGATTACGTTCTGATTGAAATTTATCAAACAATTCAGCTAAAACATCTCCTCCAATTCCATCTTCTCTTCGAATATAACTGGTCTTATAAACTCACAGCCCTCCTTCCGCTTGAGAAATATCGTCATGCCCTCCTGTTTCCGCTAAGTCAGTCTGAAAAATGCTTTCAACTTGCGGATTTCCACCAACTAAAACCGTGCTAGAATAACTACCACCTAATAATTTAGTAGTGAAATATTCGTGAGGATGTTCATCGTAAAGGTAAACGCCTTTTATAAAAATATTAGCGAAAAAGTCGTCTTTGTCGAATTCAAATACATGAGGAATTATTTTTCAGTAACCTTTGTTTTTAAGTAGTTGCCAATTTTTTCTCAATTGAATCATTCATTCCCATTCCTTTTCAACTGTTTTTCCATTTTGTAACGATCAAAAGTGTTACTGTTGTATTGAATTCTTAACTTTAGACTGGGTTGTTCATATCTTAAAGCAAATTCAGAACTTGTGTAGTCGTGCTTTGTGTGAGAAGTGGCTAACATGGAAGGCAAAGAACCCATGGCTGAACTAACTACTTGAGCTGTTCCACCATATTTAGTTCTTCTTTCGCTTTCTCTTTCATCTTGGCTTTTGCTTTCTTCAGTATTTAAATCGTGAAATAAAGACTTAGTGGCTTCATTTAAATTTACTCCTGTTCACTTATTTAAAATTCCTGAAAACATACCGACCATTTTATTTTTCTCAATGGTAACCTTGACGTCCTCGCTTCACCGCAACCAAATATTTTTGCTCTGTAAAGTATAAAGAATAGAAGAGCCATTGGCTTTAATTTGCAAGTAACAATTTTTTGGATCAAAATCAGTTAAAATAAATTTTCCCAATATCTTTTTTCTTCAAAAAAAATTGCAAACTGACGTGTTTTTTTGTGTGCTCATTAAGTTCGTTTTTCGTGTAATTTTGCCAGTTTTCTTCATTAAAATTCCTTTTTGTTTTTCTGAAAAATTTATTTTTCACCAAGGCCAGAAGCATTTTGTCAAAAAGTCTTCTTGCCATTGTAATCTCTGGGCAAAAGTAAATAAGTAGTGTCGGTCAAACTTTCAACATCAGTCAAATTATTAACTTTTTCCAGTTGAACGGTTGAGATGTAAGGAGCCGAATTTCGGCTATTTCCCCAATCTACTGTTGCTACTCGTGAGAGAGCATTAGCTATTTTTCAAAGGCTGTCTTTAGGTTCCCAATCACAAGCATATTCTTCAATTTGATTACTCTCTAAAAATGAAGGACACTGACAAATTTCTCGAGCGATTCGAGGACTACAATGCAAAACGCCATTAGCGCCTTTAGCCAGAAACAAGTGATAATAACTTAGAAAAATGCTTCTTTTAGCAATTATAATGGCATTCCAACTGTTTATTCTTTTTCATTCGCTTACTTCGTACCAAACGTTATTTCGATAAAAAAGGAATTCTTTTAAGTTAGTGAAGATTTGCCTTGGCGGTTGAAAAGTAAAAATCAAATTGGCTTCCGTATGCTCTAAAATGAAGCAGCTATTGTAATCTGTTTGGATTTTTTTTCTTTTGTTCTTCCCATTCTTTAATTAGATCCTCTTTTTTTTCTTTTTCGCTAAAAGCATCGAATCACACTTCATCGTCCGAATCACTTTGAACCGTTTCTTCCGTTTCTAATTCTTTTAATTTCTGACGAATTTCTTTTATTCTTCGCTCAGCCTCTTGTTTGGCCTCGGCTGTTTTTCTACTTGCTCTTTCTGTTTTTTTATTTCAGCGTGAAATTCTTGCAGAATTGAAGCATATTTTTTTGTAGTTGGTATGAAATCGAAAGAGCTATTTCAATAAGGATTTCGTTCGAGAAAATAGATTTTATCTTTTCACAGTGTGGGATTAACATGGATTTCTTTCAGTTTTAAAAGGTTATCTTGAAAAATATTAGCAGGCATAACTCATATATTATTTTAAATATCTTTTTGGTCTTTTTTTCTAATTCTTTGATTTTGGCTTCCGATTCTTTAATAATTTGGTCTCTTTTAACAACTCTTGCTTTTCATTCCTTTCTTTCACAAATTAGTTGGCTACAGCCAGCACAGTAACCAGTTCCCTCTTGACTTGGATTAGTTTGGCAATTGTAGCAGACTGGCTGATTAAGTTTAGTTTCTAATTCACTAAAGCCATCTAATGTTTGATTTGTATTTGCTCCCTGAGGAGTTTCTTTTATTTTTTTTTCTTGCATATTTTTTTGTTTTTGATTATTCATAATTCTGTAAGCATTTACGGCAAACACCGTTTTCTTCATCTAATCATTTAACATATTTGCTACATTCTGGGCATTGTTCTTTAGAAGCATTGCTTTCTTTAAAGCATTCCTCTTGTTCAGCTTCCTATTGCTTTAATAGTTCTTTTCTAGCAGAGCAATCGTAGTAATCACACTTAATCTTACCTCTTTCTTCATGAAACTTTTGTAATTCTATTTCTTCTAGGTAAGCTTTAGTTTCTTTCTCCTGCTTTTCTAAAGAAGTTAGTAAGTTATTATCTTTTCTTACTTTTTCTTTGGCTCAAAAGTTTATTAAGCGTCCTTGCTGGCTTTTACTTAAAGAATTTCAAGAATTAGTTAGAGTTCTTTCTTCTGATTTAGCAGTTTTTCAGTAATCTTTAATAAGTATTTCGACTTCTTCTCTAAGTTTCATAATTTGGATAATATCCCCAACTCCTGTTAGTAAACTTTCGAAGGTTAATTTAAAGTTGATTCAGAGTTTATGTTTTTCTTTACTAAGGCCAATGTATTCTTTTAAACTAATTAAAACTTTAATGCTGTTAGCAGAATAGCATTTGGGTCTAACAGGACTAACAGAATTATTTTTAATTAGCCTTTTCTTGCGCATTAATTGCTTTTGGTATTCTCTTCTTTTAACAGGGTCTTTAATTGGCAAGGTTTTTATTATTATATATTATTTTATATTATAATATTATTATTTTATATTTCATAACCAATAAACAATAAAAGCTTCCAATTCATGAATGCTTATTCTCTGCCCTTTTCATAATCAGCCTTTACCTCTACCTGGCAAGTATTCTAAATGTTCTAATTTCAATTTTCCAACAAATAAACTCTTGCTCATTTCTTTCGCTCTTTGAACGTTTATACTTTGCACTTCGTTAATTGGTAAACATTCAATCGCTCCTAATAATCTAATCAGATTTAAACTATCTTTATTTTTGCTATTTATAAAATTCGTGTCTTCGAACAGTAAAAGATTAGGCTTGAATAGTTTTATTAATGAAGCTATAAAATTGTAAGATTTTTTCAATAAATATCTTTATCAAATTTAATAGTTTGGTCATCAATTAAACATACTCCTGTAGTTCCGGTTCCCGATGGATCTATTGCTAATATCTTATCCATTAGCCTTAATTTGCTCTAAAAATCAATCACGAGCTCGGTAATCAGTAAAATAAAGCATGTTTTCTTTCAGCATATTTACTCACTTTTTCAATAGTTCGGATTTATTTCTGATTAGACAATTTTTTAGTTTGCTTTTAGCTTTTTCTTGCAAATTAAAACAAAGGTTTACTAATTCACTATTGGTTTCTTTATAATTTTTAGTAAAATGCATGAGCGCATATTGCTTAAACTTTTTTCTTTCGCCTAACTCAACAAAGAAAAAGTCTTGTATCGCATGAATGATTTGATATTTCTTACAATTACCGCTAGAAGTATAAAGCGCAATCATAAAATCATCTCAGTTTCTTGAAGAAGGGTTTAATTGTTCTTCTAAGGGTAAACTATGCGGATCAGGTTCACTCGGTAATAAGTTCAAATATAAAAATCACTGATTATCTTCACTTCAAGCTTTAATTCCATCGTTTTTATCTTCCTTTGCTAATTGCTCAGCCTCTTTTTTTAACTGAAAAATATTATTACTAAACTCATCTAAAAAATACATGCTGAAAACGTAAGGGTTTGCCAAAAAAGTAACTTTTAAAGGTTGCCCTTCATTTCTTTTTAAACTCTGAATGAAATCTTTAAGTTTTCATTGTTCACGAAGCAAAACTTCTTGATCAATAGGAATCGCTTCTTCAAAAACTATTTCAGCAAAGTTAGTTCCTCTGGCTATTTTACCCCTTGCTACTAAATAAATCAAAAAAGTAGATTCTTTTCCTGCCTTGATAAAAAAAACCTTGTTCTTTGATTTCAAAGTGATTAGGATTAATATTTTTTTCTTCAGCGAATTTGGCAACTAAGTCCTGAAAAAATGGCCTGGAGCATTCTAAACTGTCATGCCAGTGTCTTCTTAATCAAGCGTATTTAACTAGATCATCTTTAACAATTGTTTCTAAAAAAAGTTCAGGCTTTACTGTCTGTTTTACCTCTTTTTCGTTCGGTTGAATAAATATGAAAAAGAGCCGGATCTTCATAAATTTCTTTTCAATTTATATATTTAGACATGGTTTTGATTTAAATAGCCATGTTTTCTCTTCAACCCAAAATTAGTTCAGGTTTAAAACACTCACAACCTTTTCGATGTTGGGCTGTTCGATCAATTGAATAAGGGCAAGCTGGTCGGTTTCTTGGAGGATCTCCTGCGTCGACTTCTTCATAATTTTCAATTGGTCAATCATAATCATTCCAATTTTCCGGTAATATGCCTTCGTCGTTTGATAAAAAAGCTTCATGGATTGTTCGCTGAATATTTGCTTTCAGTTTTCTTACTCCTCACTCGGGCATCAAAAGTTTTTTAATAGAATTTAAAGTAAACTTCTCTTTTAATTGACTTATCTCATATTTAGCCAAATTAAAACTAATTAAATCTTTCGCCACTTCTATTCTTTCTTCAAAAGTTAAAGGTTTCAAGTGAATTTTTGTTAAACGTGACAAGATGAAAGGTTCGATATCCTCCGGATAATTTGCTGTAGCGATGAAAACCACTTCATTAATCGGAACTGCGAGGTCCATAAACAAATCTTTAAATTTCTTGTTTACCGTTTCATCCGTCAAATTTCCTAGAACTTTTTGGACTTTTTTATCGCTTTTATCGAACTCGTCAAGAATAATAACTGAAGCTCGATTTTTATGCTTCATGAGCGTAACTAGAATTTCACCAAACTTGGCTCCAGCCCATTCTTGGGGAACTCCGAACAGTAAGGATGGGTCTTGCTTCCCGTTCATGCTAATTGTTTCGCTAGGTAAATTCATGGCCTCAGCTAAGATTTCAGCAATGAAAGATTTACCTACTCCCGGCGGTCCTAATAGTAAATAAAGCTGGCTGGGTTTTTCTATCTGCTTTTTTTCTAAAAGATTATATCCCCGAACGAAAGAAGCCATCATTTTTTTGAAATCGTCGAAACCGACTACTCGGTTTACTTTCGCTCAAAAAGAAGCCGCAGCGACTTCCTCGTCGCTCGCTTCTAAAGGTAATTTGTCGGTGATATTTCCGATGGGAGGCATTACTATTTCTTTTTCAAAGGCTTGGATTAGTTCTTCATTTCCTTTTAATCTTAAATTGAGTTTATCGCGGAAAACTCCTGATGTTTTTTTTAGTTCTTTTTCTAATTTAGCCTTGTTTCGGCGCAATCTTTCGAGAGTATACAATCGAAAAGTAGGCTTTTCGCCGGGATGTTCTTTTTTGAAATTTTGACTTCACTCGCGGTAAGAAATCTCAGTTTCTTCCGATTCAATTTTAGGTTTTTTCCTTTCTTCTTTTTCTTCTTCTTCTTCTAATTCTTCAAGAGTTTTAAAAACATATCTTCTAGTTCCATGGACTCTCACCAGCTCTCCTTCCATTGCGTAAGAAGAATAGAAGAATTTACGATATCTGCTTAAATACTTAGTTAGATCAATTTCAATTCCTCCAAAAGCTGTCAACAATTTCGCCAAACCCGCATTATCTTGAGTATAAACTTCGACAAAATTAGGAATAGTTTTAATATTTCCGTCCTTATCAGAAACTTTAATTCCTTCTTTAGTTAAAGTAGTGGCGTTAGTTTGCTTTTGAACGGTTTCCAACCAATCGGCTCGATTATGGAAGCCATGACTGCCCTCTGTCAAATCTTGAGCTGAATAAATCGGTTTATTTTGCGTAGTAACGTTTTTCGGCGTGATTGTAGTTTCAGTTCATTTTTTAGTTTTTGTTTCTTCAATGTAACGCAAGAGCTCATCGGCCTTTTCATAAACTTGTAAATAAATGCCTTCCCGCTTGCTGAATTCCGCGCAATCAAAAGAAATTTGAGTAAATATTCTATTTATTGCTTCATCACTAGTTCCAAAAAAGGTGTCGTGTTTATAAATATCGTAAATCCCACTTGAAAAAAAAAGATTATTGACATGGTCTTTAGTTCGAAAATCCTTTACCAATTTAGGCTTTAGTTGATTTCAAAAATCGGCAAAGTCGTTAAATACTTCGTAGATCGTTTTTTTCATTATTAATCTATTTTATAAGGATTGTCATCTCGATTCCTGTCATTAGCTTCGTTATACTCTTTAACAAAAGGCTGACATTCTCGGCAGATAAAACATATTTTTTTATGCATTCTTGGTTCAAAAGGTGCATCTACTTTTCTTTTTGCATAATTTCCTTGTTCAAAATTCCCTTCTTTAATTATTTGACAGTTATCACAGTAAAATTTGCTTTTATTCATATTTATTTTATTCAGGTTTATTTTCCTCTAATTCTTGGTTATCTTTTTCAGCTGTGCCAAAAGTTAGAGAATGCTCTCCCCGGCAAAACCCTTTTTTTGCAGCCTCTTTTAAACATTTTTCTCTGATTCTTCTCTTTCTTCATTCCAAAGCAATAAATTGAGCTTCGTTGAGTTCTATTTCAGGATTATTTTGCCTTTCTTCTTTTTTTGAAGTCAAATGCCTAATTCCGTGAATTCTCCTGATTTCACTAAACAACTTTTCGTAATCGGCATGCAACTGTTCCCTTTCCTTTGTGTTTTGAGTTTGAAAAACCTCGTGTTTTTTAATTTCGTTGGAAATATCAGGATTATGTATGTAGTAAATATAATCTCCTCAAAATTCTTTAATTTTTTTAGCTTTATCTTCGGGATCCGGCTTTTGCTCGACTCAGTTAATAATTTTCTTCCGCGAAGCCTCACGATCTCAAGCAATCTGTTCTTTAATTTCCCACATTTCATCCAAATAATCCCCTATTCCGTTCAAGTTAGGCGAGCGAGAGGGATTATTAAAAAAGAGCATGTACTCATTATCTTTTAGTCGGGGCCCAGTTTTTTCTTTGTTCGGATTATAGCCTGATTCGAGAACTTTGTTTTTGCTGAGCAAATTTTCTTCGCTAGGCTTCGAACGTCGTATTGTTTTGCTTAGTAAAGTAATCTCGATATTTTCAAAAGTGCCCGCATCGGTGTCATTTCCAACCGAAGCATCAACTACTAAATAATTTCCTGAACTAATTTTATACAAAGCGCAAAGACCTTTCTTAGTTAACTTTTCTTCGATCTCATCCCAATTATCAACAATGGGACATTCGGGGTTGGAGCAATTTAAATGCGAAATGCCGATAAAATAATTGTGAAAAAAATCTTCTAAATTTGCTTTCCAGTTTTCTTTCAATTTAGTCATTTTATTTGTTTTATTATTGCTTTACTTTTGCTTCTTTTAGTTTTTCTAGTAAATCTTCTATTCGGTTTTGGTAGTCTTCTCTTTCTTCCGCAAGTTGCTCTTGTAAATCTTCTATTTGCTTTTGGCTTTTCAGTTCTTCTCTCGCAAATTCTTCGTGTGAATCTTTTATTCGGTTTTGGTAGTCTTCTCTTTTTTGCGAAAGTCTTCCTAGTAAATCTTCTATTCGGTTTTGGTAGTCTTTTCTTTCTTCCGCAAGTTTCTCTCGTAAATTTTTTATTTGCTTTTGGTAGTCTTTTCTTTCTTGTGAAAGTTCTTCTATTTGCTTTTGGTAGTCTTTTCTTTCTCGTGAAATTTTCTTTTGTAAATCTTCTATTTGCTTTTGGCTTTCCAGTTCTTCTCTCGCAAATTCTTCTTGTGAATCTTTTATTTGCTTTTGGTAGTCTTCTTTTTCTTGTGAAAGTTTCTTTTGTAAATCTTCTATTTGCTTTTGGCTTTTTTGTTTTTCTTGCGAAAGTTTTCCTAGTAAATTTTTAATTTGCTTTTGGTAGTCTTTTCTTTCTTGTGAAAGTTCTTCTATTTGCTTTTGGCTTTTTTCTTTTTCTTGTGAAAGTTTCTTTTGTAAATCTTCTATTTGCTTTTGGCTTTTCAGTTTTTCTCTCGCAAATTCTTCTTGTGAATCTTTTATTTGCTTTTGGCTTCTTTCTAGTTTTTCTTCTAACTCTAAATAATTGCGAACCTCTAAACTAGTCTGCGTTAGTAAATTTAACCTACTTTCGTAAGTCTCTTTTTGCTTTTTAAGCTGAAATCGTAAAAGAGAAGCCGTTCAGTTCATTATTTAACTTATTTTATTTGACAGCTAAAGCGTATGAATTAGTAAAAGAAATCATTCCTCCAATTGCATCAACATCATAAGCGAATTTAGTAATACCGCTTCCTAATACCTTTTCTTCATTAATTCCTTCATCGTTAATAATTCGATAAACAACACTTTTTTCATCATGAATCGTATAAATGACATTATTTTTCATTTTCCGTGTGATTACCTTTTTGAAAAGATAATGAGGATTTAAATCATTGTCTCGTGCTACGTCTGCCAAAAAGTAGATCATCAGGCCATTTAGGTATTTTGGATCAATCGTTAAAACCTTCGATTTTGGCGTTTCACAATTAGTTTTAACATCGTGTCAAGTTTCGTCTCCTGGACGTTGAAAGCCTTTGTTGTAAAGAGTTGTCGTGTTGTCCATATCATCATAAACTTGTTTCATTTTAAGTAAAAAAGCAATGGCTTTTTCTTGACTATCGATGTTGGCTTCGTCTTGACTAATCTCTTCCCAACCAGTGCCTTCTTTATAATTGTTTTTATTGCAAATTACGCTCATCAATGCTTTATTCAATCTTAATTGGGCTTGAGTTTTCATGCTATCCACCAAACGATCAATTAAAGCCACCTGATGAGCGGGACTTTGAAATGCTCACCTCATTTTTTTTTTTATTATAGGCCGTGTAAAAAACTTCGCTAAATAGTAAGCCAAGGCGACAAGCAAAAACTACTGGCAATTTCTTTAAATCTCTTTCGGTCAACTCTTTTTTTCAGACAATTTTATCTTCAGTGGGTTGATCAGAAATGAATTCCTCTTCGTCTCCATAAAATTCAGTGATTCCTTTGTCAAAAACTGCGAAATCATTGTGAGCGTAAATTAATTTAATCGGCAATTGTTAAACTGTTCTATTTTGTAAATTTTCTAAAAGTGGATTATTGTTTGTCATGTTCTTATTTTATATTTTTTTTAATTTAGAGTAATACCCTTTTTTTCTTGGAGTTTGGCTAACTCGCTTATATAAAACATCGGTTTGTTCTTGAGAATTCTTTTGAATTTGGCTAACTTTGCTGCGAATGTGCGCTTCCTCTTTTCAACTGTCTCTCTCTGCAGCGGTTTGTTTGTTAATTTCTTTTAAACTTTCGTTTTTTTTCTGAAGCTCAAAAATTTCTTCATTTTTTTTGGTTATCATTTCTTCCAGTTCTTGAGTTTTAGTTTCTAATTTTTGTTTGGCCTCTTCATATCGAAATTTTAGTTTTTCGCCTTTGGCAACATTATTATTTAGTTCTTCTGTCATAAAATTTTATTTGTCTTCACGACTGAAGGGGCAATAATTTGGGTTTTGACTACACTTTAGTTTGCCATATTCCTCACCATAATCCCAACCTGGTAAGCAAATATTTTTTGGTCTTTTTTTTCTTTTTTCTTTCATAACTTTTAATTTTCTTCTTCGGTTTTTTTTTTTTTGAAGAGGGAAAATTGTAAAGGCGGCGATTAAACTTGCCAGCCCTGCTAAAATGCAAGAAGCTATGCTTCAATTATTAGCAGATTTTTCTTTTTTCAAATCTTCCACCAGTTCCTTTTTATCAGTTTCAGATAGAGATAATTTAGCTTCGCTTTTTTATTTTTTTTTAACTCCGTAAGCAAAGTTTTTAATTCGACAAATTTTTATTTTGGCAATTTTTTATTTTCAGTTAAATTTTCGACTTTTTTAATTAATTCTTCACTCAGTTTCTTTTTTTCTGCAACCAAAGCATCTTCGGCATCTTTTTTCTCTTTTTCTAACAGGGATTTTTCAGCAATTCATTTAGTTTTATCATTTAAAAAAGTTTGTCCCAAGTTTTCTAACTCCTTTAATTGGTTTTGTTTTAAAGAATTTATTTTTTCGGCAAATTCTTGTTTAACTTCTAATTGAGGTTGATTGCTCGACGGCAATCTTTCGAATAAAGTATCTAATAATTGTATTATTGCGTTTATGTTTTCTTGATAGGTCATGATTTTAATTTTAAAACTATATAGACGATTCTATATTCTTACCTTACCTTCCCTCCCAAAAAGTCGGATCCAAAAACAGACCCGGCTACATCCCCACTCTACTTTTTTTTAAAAAAGTTGGATTTAAAAATAGATTTGGCTATATTCTTATTTTACTTTTTTTTAAAAAAGTTGGATTTAAAAATAGATTTGGCTATATTCTTATTTTATAACTTTATTAAATATAGGCTTTTTTAAATATAGGCTTAGGCTTAGGCTTTTTATATATAGGCTTAGGATTAGGCTTAGGCTTTTTATATATAGGCTTAGGATTAGGCTTAGGCTTTTTTAAATATAGGCTTTTTTAAAAAAAAAAAAGAAAAGAAAAAGAAGGCGAAATTACGCAAAAATTGCCGTAATCCTCCCTCGCCTTCCTTCGAAAACTAAAAAATAGAAATAAAGTTATATTCCTTCCTATAATTTTTCATTAAACAAAGGGCTTATTGGTCAAGAATCTCGAAGGTATTTACCTTTTTTTACTTCTTAAATTCGACAGAGAACTAAAATAAGTAAGGACATTGTACAAATACACCGTTTTCTCCCTCTTCTACTGCCCTTAATGCGGATTTTTCGCACTATTTTGAAAACCGCTAATCGAGAGGTCACCACAACTTCGTCAGCGAGGCAATCTTAACCAATGCTTCAGTTTCTCTTTTCAGTTTAAGGTCTATTTAAGAGTAAAAAATAGACCGAAGTTTGAATATTATATTGTATATTTTATTACAATTATGATTTAAATATTACGAAATCTTCATTCGCCATTTACTTTTTCAACAATATCTAAATAAGTAAATTCTCAAATCGTATTTTCTTTTTTAGGCGAATGCTTTTGATAGTAAACGGCATCGCCATTAGCTAAAGTTTTCTTAAAAAAAGCCTTGATTTTATCTTGATAAATATTAAAAACTTTTCAGGTTCCTTGGTCTAAAGTAAAACGTTGGCCGCCAAATTGGGTAGTGAATCTAGACTATTCAAGAATTTCCAATAAAATACTCTTCTCAGCCGTTTTCCAAAGTTTATTTTCTAGATAATTGTATTTAAATGTATTATTTAATTGGTTCATGAATATTATATTTTATATTTTTCTAAAACCTCTTTTGGTAAAAAATCATGAGCTTCTAATCCTTCCAAATTAAAAAGTAAAATTTCAGAATGAAAAATTATTCCCCTGCCATTATTATTTGCTTCTAACAAATTTGATTCTTCGAAATTATAAATATTTTTAGGCAACGAAACGATACTTTTTATTTTCGGATAATCACCGTTACCAAATTTCAAAAAACGTCTACTTTTTAATGTTAAATTAAGCCTCATTCCATAAGGAGTAAAAAGAACGATTGGAATATCTTTTCCAAAAAATTCAATAGTTTTTGCTAATAATACCTCTGGTGAAAAAGATCGTTTTGTCCATCCATTCCTTTCAAGATATGAAATAGTTCCTGGTTGTATATCTTTATGGATATTAAAAGGAGGATTGATAAGAATTAATTTAAATTTTTCTTTTTTATAATCATCTTTTGTGCTAAGCAGATAGTCCATTATTCGAGTATTGGGAAACTTTTTTTTTTCTATATCAATTCCTTCAACTTTATATCCTGCTTTTTCTCAAGGCATCAATAAATGTCTGTCTCCTACGCAAGGGTCTAAAATTGTTGCTTCTTTTCAAATCTTATCTTTTAACAGTTTAAACAAAAATTCACTCACTTCATTTGGCATGTAAATATTAGAATTTTTTGGTTTTTTGTGATAATTGTTTTTCCGAAGATTATACATACTATATATTTAAATAATAATATAAAATAATAATATGGAAAACACTAATAATTTTTGAAACCAACTAGAATATAAACAAATTTCTGAAGACCAAGTAGAGGAGCATTTAATTAAACAATTAGGAAAACCTACTAATCTTACTCAAACCAACTTACTAACTGAATTTATTGAAAAAGTAAATGCTTATTATTTTGCCATCGAAACTCAAAGTTCAATAGTTTTTTCAGTCATTGGTAAAATTGAAAAAGCGACCAATGATATTGAAAAAAAAATTAAAAAAGGCAAGAGAACAGGGCAAACTTATCTCTCTATAAAAATCTTGACAGAAGATAATGAAGAAGTAAAATTACAAGCATTTTAAGAAGTTTTGCCAGTTGACAAATGACAACAATTAGAAAAATTACCAAAAGGTAGTAGATATTGGTATCACTTTTTAACAAAAATGATAACAATACTTTACTTAGGGATTATTTTTGAACAATTAAAATATATTATTAATAATTGCTTTAGTGATGATAGGTTAGTAGTGGTAGTAATGGTCTCTATGGTGGTTAGCAGAAGTGTGGTGGGGTTGTTATTACAGCATTATTGGATACACAAGAAAGAGAGAACTTTTGCTTTATCTAGAGCTAAATTAACTTGGTTGTGGATCCAGATGTAGGTATCCTGGTGTAATGAACCATGGTCATGTACTTGCCTACTTGTCATATTCTCCTTGTATTTCCTATTTTTAGTGATGTTCTGTAATGAACTATGGTCATGTACTTTCCTACTTGTTGTATTCTCCTTATGTTTCCTATTGTTAGTGATGTTCTTTAGAATTCTGCATTAGGAGTCATGAATTATCACTCAGTCATGTACGGTCACTCTTGTTTAGCTGTCTCCCTTGCGGAGGTCATAAGAACAGTGTTTAGATTGAATGACATATGGAAAAGGGTCATGTGGACAAAATAGGTTTTATAGAGACTGCTCTAAAAGGGAGGCAGTGCTCTTGGTGATTGGTATAAAAGAGAAGGAAATCTCGTGGTCCTGTATTTCTTTCTCTTTCTTCTTTACGTATTATCTTAAGTATACACCTTAGGAATAAAGAACTATTCCCACAAACCTTTAGCACATCGTTGCCTCGCTCAATGCACACCTCTTGAGTCCTCTAAAGAGTGTGTATCTTCTTCTATCTTGATTTACCCAAAAACCCCGATACAGACTGAGCATCAGTTGTATCGCTGAAGGAGTTGTCCTTTACATGTTCTTTGGAATTCTGCATTATGAATCATGAAGTATTACTTAGTCATATATAGTCACTCATGTTTAGCTGTCAGCCTTGCAGAGGTCATGAGAACAGTGTTTAGATTGAATGACATATTGAGAAGGGTCATGTAGTCAAAACAGGTTTTACTGTTCTAGAAGGGAGGTAGTGCTTTAGTGATTAGTATATAAAGAGAAGGAAATCCATGTGGTCCTGTATTTTCTTTTCTTTCTTCTTTACGCAGTATCTTAAGTATACACCTTCAGAATAGAAAGCTATTCCCACAACCTTCAGTACATTGTTGCCTCACTCTAGGTGCACCTCTTAAGTCCTCTAAAGAATTGTGTATCTTCTTCCATTCTGATTTACCCCCAAACCCTGATACAGACTAAGGATTATTTGTATCGCTGAAGGAGTTGTCCTTTATAGTCACCGAAGGCTAATGGTTCCTTGATATCAACAATTATTTGTTAGTCAGTCATAGTATGTAGGGTAGTGTAGGAGGGGAAGTGGGGGGGTTAGGAGGAGGTATTTCTATGTGACTAGGCCACCTTTCTTCTTTTGTTTTTGGGAGACAACTTGAGCCTATTATTGAGCGTCCTGGGCTTGTTGTAGGGCAGGGAGGGAAGTAGAAGTGGTAGTGATGAAGTGGAGTTTTCTGAGATCTTTTGCAGTTACTATTTACTGCTTTTAGATCTTCTTGAGGGACTCATGGACTTCTGCTAGAGTGTAAAGGACAACTCCTTCAGCGATACAATTTGTTCTCAGTCTGTATCAGGGTTTGGGGGTAAATCAGGATGGAAGAAGATACACAACTCTTTAGAGGACTTAAGAGGTGTGTATAGAGTGAGGCAATAATGTGCTGAAGGTGTGTAGGAAAAAATATTTATTCCTAAGGTGTATACTTAAGATACTGTGTAAAGAAGAAAGAAGGAAAAGATACAGGACCGCCAGACTTCTCCTTCTTTTATACCAACTACTAAGAGCACTGCCTCCCTTGTAGAGCAGTCTCTGTAAATCCTGTTCTATCCATATGACCCTTTTCCATATGTCATTCAATCTAAACACTGTTCTCATAACCTCTGCAAGGCTGACAGCTAAACATGAGTGACCATACATGACCAAGTGATAATTCATGATTCATAATGCAGAATTCCAAAGAACATCACTGAGAATAGGAAACATAAAGAGAATACAACAATTAGGAAACTACATAACCACGGTTTATTATATAGAGTAGGTGAGGCTTCAGTGACTGGCACTGGGGTTTCAGTTGTAGCTGCAAGCTATCGTGATTCCAGGGTGGCCACTTAGTTAGCAAGCTCTATTTAGGTCATAGCAATAGTGGAGAGAGTTGACTAGATAGTAGCCAGTGACTGTTGGATCACAGGGAGGTCTCAGGGAAAGAAGGCAACTGTAAAGGATAACTCCTTCAGCGATATAACTAATTCTCAGTCTATATCTGGCTTTGGGGGTAAATCAGCATAGAAGAAGATACACAACTCTTTGGAGGACTCAAGAGGTGTATATAGAGTGAGATCATGATGTGGTAAAGGTTTGTGGGAATAACTCTTTGATTCCTATAGTGTATACTTAAGATACTGTATAAAGAAGAAAGAAATCGTATTTTATTTTCCCAATACAACTACCTAAGGCACTACAGTAGGGAGATTACATACAATCAAGTATAGAGACATAACCAGTAGCCCTTCCCCCTAAAACATATAAAGATATCCTTCACCTACTCATGCTGAAAAATAAAAAGCAGACAACTATGTACAAAAGCTAACCAGGGAAAAACAATTGTTAGGCAAACCTTAAACTAATGAAAGAAAAACCCCCTATATAGACTACATGACTGAGCAAAATGTAAAAGAGAAGAGAGAAAGAGAAATGTACAAACTCCTCCACACTTTACTGAAGCAGAAAAACACCAGTTCTATCACAGAAAAATAAAATCAAATTAAGAGAAAGGAGAAACTAAACCCCACATATAGTGGTGGCCTTATCCTTTCTGTTAGACTCAGCAAGTTTAGCCTGGATCATTGTCATACAGTTCAGATTATTCACTTTGTGGGGGCCAGCACAGTTGGCATATTGGAGAACAGTGTTTTCATAGGTGAAACCTTTCGGTTGCTTACAGTCAGCTACAGCATATGTATGTTCAGAAATGGTGTAGGGGCTAGCACAAAGTTAGCAGCAAGGAGGGGATTGACAGTTCTGGACTAGGTGTATGAACTTTGAGCAGCGAGAATATTGAGTGTTAGCACTGAAGGGAATATACTTGGTGGTGCAATGGGTTTTGTTGAGGATGGTAAGGCCCTTTAGGATATGGGCCTCATTATCATTGTTAATAACAGTGATCACAAGTGAGCCATAATTCTGTTTGTTGATTTTAGTGCTGGATGTCAGCCAGCGCAGGGTCATCGCAAGAGTAATACCAGAGTTATAGCACTTGATCTCCTAATGGAGGTGGGTTATTTGTCTAACGGTGTTAACATCAGTAGCAGTAGGGATACCATGGACAATATACTTCTTCCATGTATAGTTATGGTTAATGCCCTTGACTTTGTAAAACTCACCAATGGCTTTGGTGATGGCAGGGCAGTAAGCGAGGACAGCAGCAGTAGTGACAGTCT
Source organism: Phymatotrichopsis omnivora (assembly GCA_016880775.1). Taxonomy (NCBI): domain Eukaryota; kingdom Fungi; phylum Ascomycota; class Pezizomycetes; order Pezizales; family Rhizinaceae; genus Phymatotrichopsis; species Phymatotrichopsis omnivora. The sequence goes on from JABYPW010000910.1 coordinate 18,460, forward strand.
CTATAGTAGTAAGGACTAGTGTGGTAGGGTTATTGTTGCCACATCTCTAGATGTGTAAGAAGGAAGGAGCTTTAGCTTTATCTAGGAATGAGTTGACTCTGTCGCAGATTTAGATATGGGCATCCTCGCTAAAGACTGATGGTTCTTCAATATTACCAATAAATTCACGGTCGTAGCAGGTAGGATAATGTGGGAGGGGAAGTGGGGTGGTTAGGAGAAGGTCCTTCTGTGTGATGGGACCACTTTTCTTCTTCTGCTTTTTGGAAATAACTTGAGCCCAGGTTTAAGCATCGTAGGCTGGATGCAGGGCAGGAAGGGAGGTGTAGGTGGGGGCAATTGAATGAAGTTTCCTGAAATCTTTCATGGTCACTTTTTATTGTTTTTAGATGTCCTTGAGTAACTGAAGAACTTCTGGGGGAGTAGATGAGGCTTTAGTAATAGTCACTGATACTTCAGTGGCAGGCAGGGGTGATCGTAACTCCAGAGAGGCAACTCAGTTAGTGAGGTCCATCTAGGTATTAGTGATGGTGGTGAGAGTAGACTAAATGTAATGAACCGTGGTCATGTACTTTCCTACTTGTTGTATTCTCCTTATGTTTCCTATTGTTAGTGATGTTCTTTGGAATTCCGCGTTATGAATCATGAATTATCACTCGGTCATGTATGGTCACTCATGTTTAGCTGTCTGCCTTGCGGAGGTCATGAGAACAGTGTTTAGATTGAATGACGTATGGAAAAGGGTCATATGGACAAAACTGGTTTTACAGAGACTGCTCTAGAAGGGAGGCAGTGCTCTTGGCGATTGGTATAAAAGAGAAGGAAATCTCACGGTCCTGTATTCCTTTCTCTTTCTTCTTTACGCAGTATCTTAAGTATACACCTCAGGAATAAAGAGTTATTCCCACAAACCTTCAGCACATCGTTGCCTCACTCAATGCGCACCTCTTGAGCCCTC
>JABYPW010000911.1:0-19409 GCA_016880775.1 Phymatotrichopsis omnivora
TTGCTTCGCTCAATGCGCATCTCCTGAGTCCTCTACAGAGTTGTGTATCTTCTTCTATCCTGATTTACCCAAAACCCCCGATACAGACTGAGCATCAGTTGTATCGCTGAAGGAGTTGTCCTTTACAATTTGATCTTCCCTTTAGGTCACTGATGTATAGACAGGGCATGGCACAAAATTAACTGCATATGATATAATTGTATAATCAGGAGAGAACTTGCTAATCACCATAAGAGTAACTGTAATGCATTGTGGCTATGTACTTTCCTTTCTATTATATTGTCCTTTTATTTCCTACTGTTATTTATGTTATTTAGAATTCAGTATTAAAAATCAAGAATTATCACTCAGTCATGTATTATCATTCAGGTTTAGCTATATGCCTTGAAGAGGTCACAAGAATAGTATTTATATTCAGTAACATATGGGAAAAGGTGATATGGACAATACAGGTTCTATAGAGACTACTCTAGAAGGGAGGTAATGCTCTTGGTAGTTAGTATTAAAGGAGGATAAATCTCTATAGTCCTGTATTTCTCTCCTTTCTTGTTTGCTGTATGAATGGTTATCCTGATAGCAATTATCGAGATCTCTCCTTTGTATATGGCTATATCTTTGCAATTAAGTTTATGTATATGCCCTACTTATATAATAGTGAACTGAGGGAGAAGTATATCCTCTCCTTTCTTCTTTAGCCTGTTAATGTATCTATCATAAGCGAAGGCAACTGATGATTTTAATGGCCATATAAAGGGTTACCCTGACAGTACTTAGCGAAATCGCTCCTATATAATGTGAGTATGTTATATGCTCCTAATTGAGGGGGTGAGGATGGTCTAGTGGTATAGCTATCCTGGTGTTGTTGTGTAGTAATATGCAATGTCGTGGGTTCAAATCCCACTCACCTCATTCCATACCACGAATTTCCAGTTGGTCACAGGTTTTTTTAGCATAAGCGAGTTTTCCCTGACCATGTAAGGTTGCCTAATTACTAGTTAAGTCCTTGTAAGCAAATGCAACCGATGACCTCAATAGCTGTATGAAGGGTTACCCTGACAGTACTTAGTAATGTATCGCTCCCTCTCTTAATTATGCCATTCGATTAAGTTTGCAAATTGTGCTGCCCGCTAGAGAGTGTGACCGAAGGAAAAGAGTTTCAATACTCCTAATTGAGTACAATGTCTAGTCCATACTATAGTGAACATAGGGAAGATATTATCCTCTCCTTTCTTCTTTTAAGAGAAGGATAGTGTAGTGATATACCCGTTGTAGTATCTTTGTGTAGTAATGCACAATGTCTTAAGTTCGAATCCCCCTCGCCTCTAGTTCTATACCCTAAATTACTGGTTAGTTTTAGGTTTTATAGCATAGGTGAATTTCCCTGACTGTGCAATAGTCCTAAGAAGGGTAATTAGTGATTTAACCTAGGTTCGCTTAGCAAGTTTATCTTATTGTCATATCTATCATAAGCAAATGCAACTGATACTCATAATAGCTATATGAAGGGTTAACCTGATAGCACTTAATGAGTTCACTCCTGTGTATGTGGTTATATCATAGGCCATTAATTGTGGTTGTACACCCCACATATGCTTAGTGTACTGTAGGAAGAAGCAAACCTCTCCTTTCTTCTTGGCTATATAAAGGGTTACCCTGACTGTGATAGGAGAATAGTTGAGGATGTAGGTACAGGTATAGGCACAAGAAGCTTTACAAGAGGGTCTTACTGAGTGAACTTAAATATCTCGACTGGCAAGTTATAACTGCTTGTGTTTCTACCTTTATTGAGAAGTTAATAAGATATAGATTTTATTAAAAAGAAGTAAAATATATTCTTAAGGCTCAAAGATGGTACAAGCCTTGAGATGATAGCTAGAGAGAGAAGAAAAAAAAAAACACATTGCTTATCTGCTCCCTTTTAAATACCCATTTCCTACCAAGTAGCTACAGAGAATTTCTGCAAAGGAAACAAAACCTATCAAAATATTCTATTAAGATTTCCTATATTTTTCCAAGCTTCCCTAGAAGGAGATTAGTTTTATAATATGAGAATACAAGGAAGGTTTAGCATAATTGTTTAGGAGCTTCAGAGGGGAAACTCTTCAAGTCCTATCCTCTAATGATGTGACCAATTGGTATATCACAATGAGATGAAGGTGACAGGCCTTGTTATTAATCATGTATGTCCAATTTCATAATAGTTGTATTGTCAACACCTCACCTTAATTACCATAAGCTCAGTGGTAACAACACTCTACTCATAGTTCTATAACTCATAAGATGATCACAGGTTCTGACATACCTTCTATTTAACCTAGAACAAGTTATACGTATATCTTGCTACATAGGTAGACCACTTGGTACAGGCATCTGTAACACTGACAGTACTTAGCGAGTTTGCTCCTATATATATAGTTATATCATAGGCCTTTGATTGTGGTGGTACACTCTACCTGTACTCAGTATACTGTAGGAAAAAGCAAACCTCTCCTTTCATCTTTACTCAGTATCTTAAGTATACACTATAGGAATAAAGGACACTATTCCCATAAACATTCAGCACCTCACTATCATGCTCTATGTATACCTCTTAGTCATCTAGAGAGTTGTGTACCTTCTTCTATCCTGGTATACCCTAAATCCTGATACAGACTAAGGCTTAGTTATATTGCTGAAGGAGTTATCCTTTACAGTAACCCTTCAAACTGTGAGAAGAAAGAAGAGGTCTGCTCCTTCCTATAGTACACTGAGTAGAGGCAGGTTATACCACCACAATTAAGGGCCTCTGATATAACTATATACACAGGAGTGAACTCGCCAAGTGCCATTAGGGTAACCCTTTATACAGCCTAAAAAGAAAGAAGAAGCTCATAAATTCCCTACAACTACATAAGCAGTTATAGTAGGGCATCTACATATAATCAAGTGCATAAACATAACTGATAACCCTTCCACCTTAAAACATAAAGAGATCCTCTACCTACTCATACTAAAAAGAAAATGCATACAACTTTGTACAAAAGCTGACCAGGAAAAAGCAATCACTAGGTGAACCTTAAAACAATGAAACATAAACCCCTAACAGGGAAAAATATAACCATACAAGAAGTAAAGAAAAGAGAGGGAGAAATATTCTAAACTACTCCTCACTTTACTGAAGTGAAAATACATAAATCTTATATAGTGAAAAAAAGGAATGAAGTAGCAAAGAGAAAACTAAACTCCTCCTATTATAGTTAACTTATGCCTCCTATTAGCCTCAGTGACCTTACCCTAGATTAGGGATATATAGATTAGGTTATTCACTTTATAGTATCCTTTATAGTTCATGCATAAGAGGACTGTATTCTCACAGGTGAAGCCTTTAAGGTACTTGCAATCAGTGACCCTACAAGTATGTTTAAAGATGGTATAGGGGCCAGCGTAGAGTTAGCAGTAAGGAGGGGATTGGCAGTTATAGACAGAGTGTCTAAACTTTGAGCAGCAAGTGCATTGGGTGTTAGTATAAGAAGAAAGAAGAAGATATTACTCTCACTAAGTTTACTATTATACAGGTAGGGTATGTATACAAACTTAATTACAAAGATATAGCCATATACATAGGAGCAATCTTGCTAAGCACTATCAGGATAACCCTTAATACAGTTATAAGAAGAAATAAGAGGTTTTTATTTTCACAATACAACTACATAAGGCACTATGGTAGGGCATTTACACTTAAATAAAAGCAGAGATATAACCAGTAGCCATTCCCTCTACATTAACCTAAAAACCCTGAAGAAATCCTCCCCCAACTCATACTAAAAAAAGAAAATGTAGACAACTATGTACAAAAGCTAACTGCAGAAAAACATTTGCTAGGTGAACCTTAAAATAATGAAATAAAAATGCCCAAGGTAAGAGATATGGCCATGCAAGAAGTAAAAGTAGGAGAAAAGGGAAATGTACTGAGCCACTCCTTACTTTACTAAAGTGAAAATACATAAGTCCTACATAGCAAAGAAAAAACTCAAGATGGTAAACAGAATAAAGAGGAAAGAAACTAAACTCCTCCTATTATGCTAGACTTATCTTTGCTATTAGCCTTGGCAATCATATCTTCGATCAGGGTAAGGTAGATTAGATTATTTACTTTTCAGGAGCCTTTACAATTCGCATATCTGAGGATGGTATTCTCATAAGCGAAGCCTTTCAGCTGCTTACACTTAGCAACCCTGTAGGTGTGTTTGGAGATTGTATGAGGGCTAATACAGAGTTTGCAGAAAGCAGGGGAATGACAGTTTTGGAGAGGATAGCCAAACTTTGAGCATTAGGTATCAGTACTGAAGTGGATGTAATTCATATTGTGGATAGTTTTGTTGAGGATAGCAAGGCCCTCTATGATGCAAACCTGATTACTATTGTCTATAACAGTGATCACTAGAGAGCTATGACTCTATTTGTTAATTTTTGAGCTAGAGGTAAGCTAGCATAGGGTCATAGCAAGGATAATTCTAGATTTGTAGCACTGTATCTCTTGACAGAGGTAAGATATCTATCCTATAGTGTTTAGGTTAGTGGTGGTGGGAAAAGCATAGATAATGTACTTTTTCCATATATAGTTTTAGTTAATTCCTTTGACTTTGGTAAACTTATGAACTAGTTTGGTGATAATAAGTGGGTAGGTAAGGATAGTAGCAGCAGTGACAGTTTCCATAGTGGTGAGAACTAATGTTGTAGGGTTGTTATTGTGATAGAAGAAAGAGGGTGCTTTGGCTTTATCTAGTGCTGAATTAACTCAGTCATGGATCTGGATATAAGCTTCCTTGCCAAAGGCTAATGGTTCCTTCATATTAACAATAATTTCTCAGTCATGGCATATAATATATTATGGGAGGGGAAGCAGAGTAGGTAGGAGGAGGTCCTTTTAGGTGACTAGGCTACCTTTCTTGTTCTATTTTTTGGAGATGACATACACATAGGTTTGCATATCCTAGTTTAGTTACAGGCTAGCAAAAGTATGAGAGTAGAAGGTGTTTGAGGGAAGCTTTCTTAAGTCTTTCACAGTCACTTTTTACCTGTTTCTGAATGTCCTATAGCAATTCAAGGACTTTAGGTAAAGGAGAGGGATCACTGTATAGGGCAACTAGTATTTCTTAGGGGGGTAGTGGCAGTTAGGATTCTAGGGTAGCAACTTAGCTAGCGAGGTCCATATAGGTGGTTACAATGGTGTTAAGCTTTGCATGGATATCTTCCAGTGACAGTTTTATGGTATGAAGGTCTTTCACAATGAATGTAACCAACTTCAGGGCATTAAAAGTGTGAAGTGGATTGAGTCCAGTAAAGGTAACTTCTCTAAATATGCTGTCTGTGGTGGTGTTAAAGCCTAGAAGTTTACCAAACTTAGAGCACTGGAGTTCTTCTTGGGCTAGTTTTAGTGCTTCCACCTGTTCTATGACATGTAGAGAGTAGGTGTAATACTTAGAGAGGTGAACAATTAGGTAGGAGGGGGGAGGGGAAGGTGCATGACTAGACACCACTTAGAATGTACAGATAGAAGGCTCTTTAGTATTGAGTTCTTCAAAATATGTGATGTAAGATAGTTGCAAAGCATCCAAGAAGAAAGAAGATGAACTTATTTTCTATACAACTACTACATAAGGCACTATAGTAGGGTATTTATGCTTAATCAAAAGTAGAGACATAACTACAGCCCTTCCCTATTGACCTAAAGAAATCCGTCACCTATTCATGCTAAAAAAAGAAAATATAGACTACTATATATAAAAGCTAGATAGGGAAAGTAATTCATAGGTGAAAATTAAAACAACAAAAGAAAAACCACTAATGCAGAGAATGCAACCTTACAAAAACAAAAGAAAGTAAAGAAGTAAAAATATGCTCAACTCCTCCTTAATTTACTAACATGAAAATACACCAGTCCTATACAGTGTAAACTAAAGACAGTTTAGAGAGGAAGCTAAACCTAACCTATTATGGTAGATTTCCCCTTCCTATTAGACTCAGCAATCTTATCTTACATCAAGGTCATGCAGATAGGATTGTTCTCTTTATGTAGGCCAGTGAAGTTTGCATATCAGATAATGGCATTCTCATAGGTAAAACCTTTCAGTTACTTCTAGTCAGTAACTCTGGAGGTATATTTAGATAAAGTTTAGGGGCTAGTATAAAGTTAGCAGCACCAGGGGAACTGACAGTTTTAGACTAGGTATCCAAACTTTGAGCAGCCAGAACACTGGCTGTTGGTACTAAAGGGAATATATTTGACAGTGTGATGGGTCTTGTTAAGGATTGTGATGCCCTTAAGAACATGGGCCTTTTTGTTGTTATTGATAACAGTGATCATGAGGTAGCTATGATTTTACTTGTTGATTATCAAGCTAGAGGTTAACTAGTATAGGGTTAAGTCAAGGGTAATGCTGGAGTTATAGCAATCAATCTCCTAATAGAGGCAAGATATTTGTCCTATGGTGTTAATATCAGTGGTGGTAGGAAGAGGATGGACAATGTACTTATTTTACATATGATGCCAGTTGATTCCTTCGACTTCACTAAATTCTCCAACTGCTTTATAGATGACAGGTCAGTAGGCAAGGACTATAGCAGTAGTAATAGTTGCTATCATAGTAAGAACTAATATGGTGGGGTTGTTATTACTACACCTTTAGATATACAAGAAATAGGGTGCTTTTGCTTTATCTAGGACTAAATTTACTTGGTTGCAGATCTATATGTAAGCTTCCTCTCTGAATACTAATGGTTCCTTGATATCAATAATTATTTCTCAGTCACATAGTATAGGATAGTATGGAAGGGGAAGCAGGGTAGATGTGAGAAGGTCTTTCTAAGTGACTAGGCTATCTTTCTTCTTCTGTGTATTGGAGATGAATTATGCTGAGGTTTAGGCATCCTGGGCCAGTTATGGGATAGGGAAAGTTGTAGAGGTAGAGGCAATCATGTAAAGTTTTCTGAGATCTTTTGTAGTCACTTTTTGTTGCTTTTGAATATCCTTAAGGGACTCTATGACTTCTGGGGAGTAGGCAATGCATTAAGAAAGGGTACTGGGGCTTCAGTTGCTAGCAGGGGTAGTCGTAACTCCAGTGTAGCTACTTAGTTCACAGGGTCTGTCTAGGTAGTGGCAATGGTGTTAAGGGTAATCTGGATAGCACCCAGTGACTGTTGAATGGCAGGGAGGTCTCTTGCAAAGAAAGTGATGAGTCTATATATATTGAAGGTTTGTATAGCCTATGCACTAGAGATGTCGCATCATGTATATACACTGTTCGATGATGTATTGTATCCAAATATGTGTCCAAACTTAGACATCGCTGGGTCAACCTGGATTTATCAGAATACATCAATGGTTTAGATAGTAGCAGTGGAAGAAGGGGGTACATTCTAGGGAAGAAAAGGGATATAGGTAAAAGGGAGGGGTATAGGTAAAATAGGGGGGTAGAGTCAGAGGGGTATGTTATAAGATGTATTGGAGTGGCATGTTGAGAAGATTATAGTTGACAATGGTGATAACCTTAAGCAAAGGAGGTGTAAAGGTTGCAAAGCATGAAGAAGAAAGAAGAGGAATATGTCCTGCCTCAGTCACTATGATACAGGCAGGGCATACCAGGTAATTCAGGCCCTATAATATAGTCATATATTTAGGAGCAAACTTTGCTAAGCACTGTCAGGGTAACCCTTTATAAGGCTATTTTGAGCATCAGTTGTATTTGCTTATGATAGACACCATAATAGGCTGAAATTGCTAAGTGACTATAGGTTAAATCCCTGACTACCTTTCTCAGGACTATCGTATAGTTAGGGAAATTCACTTACACTATATAATATAAAACCAACCAGTGATTCATTTAGGGCATACTGGCTAATTAAGGCTCTATGACATAGCCATACAACTAGGAGTGAACTTCAGTAAGTGCTATCAGGATAACCCTATATACTGATATTTTGAGCATCGGTTACATTTGCTTACAATAGATATGACAACAGGCTAAAATTGCTAATCAACCCTATGTTAAATCACTAATTACCCTTCTCAGGACTATTATATAGTCAAGGAAATTTGCTTATGCTATAAAACCTCAAACCAACTGGTAATTTATAGTATAGAATAAGATAAGCAGGATTTGAACCAACAATATTGCACATTATAAAGAAGAAAGAAGATGATATTCACCTCCCTCACTCACTAATATTATAGATCAGGCATGACATAAACTTAATTATATATGATTTAGTTATGATAACTTAGGAGTGAACTTGCTAAGCGCTATCTGCATAAGCCTTCATATGGCCATTGAGAGCATCAGTTATATTGACTTACAATAGATATAACAATAGGCTAAACTAACTAAGTGAGTAGAAGTTAAATCACTGATTACCCTTCTCAGGACTATCATACATTTAGGGAAATTTGCTAAGACTATAAAACATGAAACTAACTAGGAATTCATGGTATGGTAAGAGGCAATTAGGATTCGAACCTACAACATTGCTTGTTACTGGACAATCATACTAGGATAGATATACTGCTATGCTATCCTTACCTCAAGAAGCAAGAAGAGGAATTTGCTCTCCCTCGGTCACTATAGTATAGACAGGTCAGGTATATCCTAATTAAGGGCAAAGACATAGTCACATACATAGGAGAGAACTTTGTTAAGTGCTGTCATAGTATCCCTTTATAGAGCAAGAAGAAAGAAGATATTTTTATTTTCCCAATACAACTACATAATGCACTATGGCATAGTGTTATACATGACTATATCAAGTGGTCTACCTAGCTACTAGGATATAGATGGAACTGGTTCTATGTTAATGAGAAGGTATGTCAGAAGCCATAATCATCTTATGAGTGATAGAACCACATGATGAGTGTTATCGCCACTAAGCCCTGACTAAGCAAGGTAAGGTATTGAGAATACAACATATATGAGATTGGATGTATGTAATCAATGACAGGGATTGTCACCTTAATCTCACTATAATATCCCAATTAGTCACATCATTAGAGGATAGGACTTGAAGAGTTTCTTCTCTGAAAGTCCTAAATGATCATGCCAAACCCCTCTCTGATTCTCTGATCATGAAAATAATCTCTTTCTAGGGAATTATAAAAGAATATGCGAATCTTGATAGAATGTTTCAATGGGGTTCATTTCCTTTGTAAAGTTTATCTGTTGATACTTAGTTAGAAATGGGTATTTAAGAGGGAGTAGACAAGCGATGTGTTTTGTTTCTCCTTCCTCTATCTCTACCTATCATCTGAAGTCTTATACCATCTTTAAGCCTTAAGAATATATTTTACCTTTCTTCAATAAATTCTCTATCTTCTCTTGACTCTTCAATAAAGGTAGAAAACATAAGCTGTTCTAACTTACAAGTTGAGATATCTGAGTTGACTTAATAAGACCTTCCTGTGAAGCTTCTTGTACCTATACCTGTATCTACATCCTCAATGAGTCTTCTGTCATATAGGGCATTTATATACAATAAAGTACAAAGATATAACTAGTAATCCTTTAACAAAAAAGAAGAGGAATGCATCCTCCCTAAGTCACTATGATGTGCGTATGGCGTACTAGCTAATTAAGGCCCTATGATATACCTATACATTTAGGAGTGAACTTTGCTAAGTGCTGTAAGGGTAACCCTTTATATAGGTAAGAAGAAAGGAGAGGATATTCACCTCCCTCACTCACTAATGTTACAGACAGGGCATCATGCTGTAAAGGACAACTCCTTCAGTGATACAACTGATGCTAAGTCTGTATTGGGGTTTGGGGGTAAATCAGGATGGAAGAAGATACACAACTCTTTTAGAGGACTCAAGAGGTGTATATTGAGTGGAGCAATGATGTGCTGAAGGTTTGTGGGAATAACTTCTTTATTCCTAAGGTGTATACTTAAGATACTGCATAAAGAAGAAAGAGAAAGAAATACAGAACCGCGAGATTTCCTTCTCTTTTATACCAATCGCCAAGAGCACTGCCTCCCTTCTAGAGCAGTCTCTATAAAACCTGTTTTGTCCACATGACCCTTTCCCATACGTCATTCAATGTAAACACTGTTCTCATGACCTCCGCAAGGCAGACAGCTAAACATGAGTGACCGTATATGACCGAGTGATAATTCATGATTCATAACGCAGAATTCCAAAGATCACTACTGACAATAGGAAACACAAGGAGAATACAACAAGTAGGAAAGTACATGACCACGATTCATTACATATGCAAACTTAATTACATATAACATAGTTGCGATAAATCAGGAGGGAACTCAATAAGCATAGTCAGGGTAACCATTTATACAGCTATTTGATTATGATACATATGATAACAGGCTAAACCTGCTAAGTAAGACTAGGTTAAATTGCTGATTACCCTTCTCAGGACTATTGCACAGTTGGGGAAATTCACTTACATTATAAAACTAAAAACTAACTGGTAATTCGTAGTTTGGTAAGAGGTGAGCAGGATTGGAACCTATGACATTATGTATTACCATATAGTAACACTACAACATCTATACCACTATGCTATTCTCACTTAAGAACAAATAATAGGATCATAGATTCCATTATGGTCACTATTTGCATAGGTAGGATGTTTATACAAACTTAATTGCCAGGATGTAGATATGATACAATAGGAGCAATCTTGCTAAGCACTATTAGGGTAAATATTCATACAGCCAAGAAGAAAGAAAAGGACTACATCCTCCCTTGGTCACTATTGTATGGGTAGGATATTTATACAAACTTAATTGCTAGAATATAGCTATAATACATATAAGTGATCTTACTAAGTATTATTAGGGTAACCCTTTATATAGGTAACAAGAAAGAATAGGAATATGCTCTCCTATAGTTACTGTGATGTAGTTATGGTATACTGGCTGATTAAGGCACTATGATATAGCCATACAACTAGGAGTGAACTTCGCTAAGTGCTGTCAGGGTAACCTTTTACACAGTAAGAAGAAAGAATAGGATAAACTTCTCCCTTAGTTCACTATTGTATAGGTAGGGTGTGTAAACAAACTTCATTACAAAGATATAGCCATATATATAGGAGCAATCTTGCTAAGCGCTGTCAGGGTAACCCTTCATACAGCATAAGAAGAAAGTAGAGAATTGTAGATTCATTTACAGTCACTATTTATATAAGCAGGATATTTATACAAACTTAATTACCTGGACATAGCTATAATACAATAGGAGTGATCTTGCTAAGCACTATCAGGGTAACTCTTTATATGGCCATTGTGATTATTGGTTGCATTAACTTATGATAGATACAATAACAGGCTAAACTCACTTAGCAAGCTTAGGTTAAATCGCTGATTACCCTTCTTAGGACTATCGCATGGTCAGGGAAATTCACCAAAGCTATAAAACCTGAAACTAACTAGTAATTCATGGTATAGAACTAGAACTAAGTAGGATTTGAACTAAGAAGAAAGAAGAGGATATACTTCTCCCTCAGTTCACTATTATATAGGCAGGGTATGTACACAAACTTAATTGCAAAGACATAGCCATATATATAGGAGTGATCTTGCTAACTATAGTTAGGGTAACCCTTGATACAGCTAGAGAGGTCATCAGTCACATTCGTTTACAAGGGCTGGACTAGTAATTAGGTAACATTACATAGTTATGGAAAACTCGCTTACGCTATAAAACATATGATCAACTGGAAATTCATGGTCTAGAATGCTGTAAGTGGGATTTGAACCTACAACATTATGCTTTACCATACAATGACACTAGGATAGTGATACTACCAGACCATCCTCCCCTCCCATAAAGAAAGAAGTGTATTTTAACTTCCCCTCGATAACTATCATATAGGCCTGATATTGTACTCGATTAGGAGTATATAATATATCCACATTATGTAGGAGTTTTCTTGTTAGGCACTGTCAGGGTAACCCTTCATATGGCCCATAAGAAAGAAGGATATGCTTCTGTCTCATTTCACTATTGTAAGGGCAGGGCATGTATACAAACTTAATTACAAGTATATACCCTATACATTGGAGCAATCTTGCTAAGGTCTATTAGGGTAACCCTTTATATAGCTATTGAGGTCATCAGTCACATTTACTTACAAGGACTTATGTAATATTATATAGTTATAGAAAACTCACTTATGCTACAAAACCCATGACCAACTAGAAATTCATGGTATGGAATGAGGCGAGTGGGATTTAAACCCACAACATTATAGATTGCTGCACAATAACACCAGGATAACCATACCACTATACCATCCTCCCCCTAAGAATAAAGAAGAGAAATATAGGACTACACAAATTTCTTCTTCTTTTATACTAACTGCCAAGAGTACTGCCTCCCTTCTAGAGTAGTCTCTCTAAAATATATTTTGTCTATATAACCCTTTCCCATATATTACTCCATATAAATACTATTCTCATGACCTCTATAAGGCAGACAGGTAAACATAAGTAATAATACATAACTAAGTTATAACTTATGATTCATAATACAGAACTACAAAGAATGACAATAACAATAGGAAAGGTAAGAAGTATATAAAAAATACAAAAGTACATGACTTTAGTTTATCCTAAAAACATACTTTTATAGGTATACTTAGACTTTTTCCAATGAATATTATTACTATAAGAGTACTTCCTATAGTGTTTTTTTTTCAACTAAGTCTTCTCTTATTTCCTTGGAACTATATATACCTACTAGTAACAATATTTAAACAGTTTTAATCCTAAACTTCAATGGTATTCTTTTTGCAAATTTAGCTTTCATATTATAGTATAGCTATACAATTCTACAGAGAAGTTTGTATATTTTTACTGATTATCATCATATATATCTCCTATTTTCTTTGTCCTAAAGTCAAAACTATCAATAATTAAGTTTTTATATTAATAGATTATTATATAATTTTGTATAATAATTCCTATAAACTTCTTTAAAAACTATTCCCCCTTTATTTTTTCTTCCCAAAATCTTTAGCCCTGTAACTACTTTCTTAATTATCAACTTTCTTATCTCCTACATCCATAATAAAAAAGTGTAATTAGCCTTATCCTTTGTACTATATTTGAGCTTAAGTGTAAGTATACATACAAATTTTTTTTTTTTTTTTCTGTATTGACATAATTTTTAGTGAAAATATCTTTATAACTTCTACAATCCTTATTTAAGCATGTATAAATGCTCTTGTATAAATATCTCACTAACATCATTCTTTTATATTAATATGTTAACCTTCATAGCATATATTTTCAGTGTATCATAAATTTCTAATTCTTCTCTTATTAAATCTCCCTGACTATATTCCTAAAGTCATTGCTCTCTTTAAATTATTAGATAAATAATAATGGTACTATAAATAGAGATAGTAATACTAAAAAGATATATTTCTACTTTGACCTAAATTTAGATATAAGTGTAGAAGCTATCTTTTTGGCTATGTTGTATGACTTACTAGCTAGTACATTCTTTTTATAGCTTAAAAGTTACTCTCTATATTCCCTATATATGCTATTTTTTGTTCCTAAAGTCTCCTATAAAGTTGAGCTAGGTATTGCTTATTATCATATGTAGTATTTTGATGATAGGGTTGCCTTTTTTGAATGGTATTAGGTATATTATAGTCCTCTGAAGCATGATGTATATGCTTTACTTTATAGGTTCTAGGTATGATACTAGTAACTCTGTAGCTATTCCTATGCCTCTATTAGTAAGTGAGTTCAATGATTAATGTAATTATTACAAGGCAAGGATAGAAAATGTTATATGTACTTGGGGTAGTCACATTCCACCTTATGTAGGTTCATATTCTATTTGGTTTAAGGGTAAGTAGTAGAAAGCTTTCTATAGTTAATAGTATTATTTTTTGGAAAGGTGTAAGGTGGAAAAAGGTTTTTTTCCATTTAAAATTGTGATAGGGGGAGAGGAGGGATTTTGTTTTGTTTGAGAAGAAGTTGGCTGCAATTTTGCTATTTTTGTTCCTAGTTGAAGATTGGAGCAAAGGAGTATAGAAGGTATATGTATGTATTAGGAAGGATGATGGTCTATTCTCGCAGAAGCACAGGTAATTAATGGCTGTGATGACTAAGCCACTACAGAAAGTCAATTTTTTTTTTTTTCGGTAAACCGGGGAATGTTTTGCGAGTTGGTTTTACTGTAATTCAAAGACTGTACATGGACCCAGATACAAAAAGTTTGGCAACATCACTAATTTTTTGTGCATGAGTCGGATGAAGCCGCAGCCAAAGAGATTACATTATTTATCTAGAGTTAAGGCATCACTTCTTCGTCATGGTTGATCAAATTCGCAGAACCCTCCATTCACTATCTCATTAATCACGTGAACTTTTAATTAAATCGTAAGTTAAACTTTCCGGCGAAACCTACATATTGCTGGAAACTAAGGACTCTCGATTTACCCTGCTTTGCAGATGTAAAAAGAGAGTACGGCAAACGAAGTTCCTTGTGCATAGACCTTTTAATTACTTTTTCTTTTGCCAAGATACCCCATCACCTCAAACGTAGATCACTAGCTGGTTGTGGCTAGCATGTTGGGGCACATTAACTGTGGCAAAACCAGGGGTTAGGACCAATCGGAGACCACAAATCTTCAGAATTTGTATCGCGTATCTTAGCTTCAGCCGCAGGATATCAAATCTGCACCACTAGCGCTTAGCACCCTCAAAGCTTGGACCAACAACCTCTTCGTGGTTGAGCTCAAAAATAGCATCCTTCTCCATCGCCGTAGGCCCCATCCGAAAACTACCAAATTCATTATGGCCGGAACCAAAAAGAAGAAGAAGCCCACTGCAAACTCCGCTCGTGGTTTCGCTACGACATCACTTCCATCAAAGTCCAAACAAACCCAATTGGAAGAGCCGGAGATCTCGAAACCAAACGAGGAGACACCAGAAGCAACGGCAGCTATCACTTATCTAAAAAAAGAAATCCCAAGTGAGGAAGAACTGGAGGAACTGGAACTGCAGTCGATCATCGACAAGAATGGTCCCAAAGTTCGGAAGGAGTCGCAGCGGATCACGGCAAAGGCTGAAACGGAGAAACGGACGTTGCGAACGGTCGCCTACGAACTGCGGGCGGATAGGATTTTGGCAGCACGGATTACTCCACCTGATGTGCTTGACTCCGACGATGATGGCCAGACGATAAAGGTGCAGGATTATATCTTGCAATTAGCAAAGGAGGAATATGCTGAACAACAGCGAGAGGGCGTGGGGGATTCGGCAAAGGGTGCGGGCAATGAGGAAGGTCCTCTGATTTCTGCATGGACGCTTCATAAAACACTTATTGCAATGGGATTTGAAGAGGAGGATGTTGAAAAAGGGATTCAAGTTATAATGGGGTCCAACTCTAACGAAGGAACCTCCGAAAGAGATAAATCCGCCGAAGTCTTAATGGACGACATTATGGATTGGATGGCTATACATTGTGACTTGAGGCGATTACCGGGGTTTCTGGAGGCTGATGGTGGTGGAAAGAATGACAGCGGTACGTTGGGGAAATAATCTTAAATCTTTCATGATTTCCTCGCTAATTCTTCTTAAAGCAGAGTCCAACTCTCCGCAGCTTTGTACTCTTACCAGAGTCGAGTCCCCACATCTCAGTTTCGGTTCAGGTCTCCAAAGAGCGGACACCCGACATCTTTCTTCCGGCACGCAGTTGAGAGCCTCTCCAGCTTCCGGCTCTCCACCCCCACCAACGAGTATTGAGCCTTCTGTGTCATCGGAGGTATCACTTTTTGCTTTAGAATCTAAAGACATATCAGACGACGGCAAAGTTTGGGGAGAGGAGGAAAGTGATGAGGAAATCGCTCCCGAACAATTAATACCACAATACGTCAAGCTTCAGACCCAGCTATATAAACTTCACCCGCTTTTGGCAAGTGGCAGCACTGGGGGCAAAAAAAAGGGCAAGAAGAATATTGGCGAATCTCCTGCAGCGACCCTGTCACCAGAACATGCAAAAGAGCTGAGAAAAATACAAGTTAAGCTCGATGCTCTAGAACGGGACCCTTTGTTTGACAAGGAGGAAGCAGAAGCTCAATGGGGTTTGGAGAGAGCTCGTCTAAAGGAAGAATGTTTGCCTGTGGAACGACTTAGCTCCGCAGCCAAAAGGTCCGTGACAAGCCGTCCTCAACGGAAGCCGCCACCCCAATCGCAACCAAATCCACCAACTGCCTCCGCACCCCCGGTGGAAAGACCAGAGAAACTGGAGGAAGACAATTTTGGGTTGATGGGGGGATTGTTTGAGCCTCCGCCAGGCGAAGGAACGACAACCGGGACCGCCAGAGAAGAAAAAATCTATACTCGAGATTTTGAAATGGCTGAAGGAGGTGCGGATAAGTTTGCGAAAGGAAAACTGAGAGGGAAGGCTGGTGTTTCAGCGCCGGCTATGAAGAAGCTTCTCGAAGAAATTTGTAAAACCAGGTATAGTTGAATGCGCTAGCTCTGGACATGTGCCAATGGCTAATTGTTTATACAGAGACATCAATTCCAAAGTCCGCTTCGAATCGATACCAGGGACATCCATCTCCAGCAGATCTCGAGTTATAATTAAATGGTCATCGGAGCTCACTTCCGCTTCCGTAGAACCTGCCCCGCCTCCCGCGGATCCTTCCATCCCGCCCGCAGTAACAATAACAAAGGGATCACAGAACTCAACCATAATTTCTATGTCCTCTCTTGCCGCTTCATCAAAAGACCAGTCTGAAGGCTACATTTCGACTTATGCCCTCTTCCGAATTTGTTTTAAAAAGGAAGAGAGGCTCTATCTTAGGCTTCCGACCATCTGGCGCAGCGTTTGGTTTGAATTCGTCGAAGATGAAAGGCTAGCATCTGAGCGCCAGGAACGGATAGTTTTGAAGCGGCTTAAGGCACTTGTCACTACCCCAGGAATTGAAGAAAACGAGGCGATGCGGCCTGGAAAAGGAAAGGCGCCAACGGGGCGAAAAGGTAAAAGCGACGAAGATAGAATTGAGCAAAATAATAAATCCTGGTGGGAAAGATCAATGGATGTTGAAAAAAGAGAAGGCGAAATTAAGCAAGACTGGTGGCAACGATCTCAAACGCCGGAATATCTACACATGCTCCACTACCGACAGCAACTACCGATGTGGGCGTCTAAGAATGAGGTTTTGGCGGCGATCGAACAAGAGCAGGTTGTTATTATTTGCGGCGAGACAGGATGCGGGAAGAGTACACAGACACCTGCGTTCATTCTGGAACATGAGCTCTCCCAGGGGAGAGCTTGTAAAATTTATTGTGCAGAGGTAAAGAGTCCCTTGTGCCATTTTCATGCTGAGGCTGATGAGTACTTAGCCAAGACGAATATCTGCAATTTCTCTTGCGAGACGTGTTTCGGAGGAGCTAGGGGAAAGAAAATCCGATTTAGGAGGAAAGAATTCGTTGGTTGGGTATGCCATCAGATTGGAGAATATTCTGCATTCTGGAACACGATTGGTTTACGCTACTACGGTATGTCATAGAGTTGTATCTATATCTCCATATTTATATATGTCATAGGGAAAACCAAATGTTAACCAGATTGATTAGGGTATTGTCATGCGAATGCTCGAGAGATCTCCGGAATTGAAAGAAGTCACCCATCTTGTTCTCGATGAGGTCCACGAACGGAGTATCGACAGCGACTTCCTCTTGATCGTGTTGAAGAAATTGATGGCTAGGAGAAAGGACTTAAAGTATACAATTTGTTTCGTTTCAGTGGAGAGCTGCTTTCACTAAAAGGTAACCGTAGGGTGGTTTTAATGTCAGCCACAGTAGACGCTCAACGCTTTTCCGATTACCTGGGAGGTGCACCCGTACTTAATGTTCCAGGGCGTACATATCCCGTCGAGGCTCTATATCTGGAAGATGCAATTGAAGTGACGAATTTCAAAGTCGAAGATGACGTCCGCAACGGCCGTAACCGCAACACTTGGGAGGACGATGGCGACGTCGATCTTGAAACTCTGGAAGGACCTCTTTCCTCGACGACAACAAATCTCTCATCTTATTCGCCTGCAACCCGGACTGCCCTTTCCCGCCTACACCCCTATAAGATTCCCTATGAACTAATAATATCGCTTCTTGAAAAGATGGCATTTTCCCCACAATACTTCGAATACTCCAAAGCAGTCCTCATCTTCCTTCCTGGTCTCGCCGAGATCCGAAGGCTGAACGATATGCTCCACGCGCATTCCATCTTCGGATATCAGGGGAAAGACGACGGGTGGCTAGTTTACCCACTTCACTCCTCCATCGCCAGCGAGGATCAAGAAGCTGCGTTCCTAGTTCCGCCGCAGGGAATGAGGAAAATAGTACTCGCGACGAATATTGCCGAAACGGGTATTACGATCCCGGATGTTACCTGCGTCATTGATTCCGGGAAGCATAAGGAGATGCGGTTTGATGAGAAGAGGCAGCTGAGCCGTCTGGTTGAGACTTTTATTAGTAGGGCGAACGCGAAACAACGGAGGGGACGGGCGGGGAGAGTGCAGAAGGGCGTTTGCTGGCATCTTTTTACGAGAGATAGATTTGATGGATCGGTGAGTTTTTTTTTTTTTTTTTTTTTTTTTTTTTGATCACCTCTTCGGGATGAGTTTCTGCAGGAGCTAATGAGGCGAGATAGATGGTGGAGCAACAAAGCCCCGAGATGCTACGATTATCCTTGCAGGATTTAGCTCTGCGGGTGAAAATTTGCAACTTGGGAAATATTGAGGAAGTGCTTGCGCAGGCTTTGGATTCGCCGTTGCCGAAGAATATTAGAAGGGCGATTGAGTCTTTGGTCGAGGTATTTCGTCCCATCAAAAGCATGCTTTATTTCACGAGACTGATATATTGCAGGTGAAAGCGTTAACCACTTCACAAGAACTTACCCCTCTCGGTCGCCAGCTTGCGAAGCTTCCGTTGGACGTTTATCTGGGGAAATTCGTCCTTCTGAGCTGTGTGTACGGTTGCTTGGATGCAGCGGTAACAATTGCGGCGATTTTGTCTTCCAAATCTCCATTCGTGGCCCCGATGGGGTATAGGAAGGAAGCCGATGCTGCGAGGATGTCTTTTAAACGAGGTTCGGTGCACTTTATAACTGCTCGATATAACAGTAATGAATATTCTAACTGACCTTTCATTATAGACGACTCGGACCTGCTCACCATGTGGAGCGCTTACAGTTCCTGGCGCCGCGTCTGTGAAGGCGGAAAAGCCTTCACAGAATCCGAGTTTTGCCGCAAGAACTACCTAAGCGGACGAACCCTTTCCTCTATCGAGGATCTTAAGCAGCAACTCATCACCGCTGTTGTCGACGCCGGATTTCTTTCTTTAACCTCGGAGGAGAAAGCCGCTTTAGATCGGTATAATCT
>JABYPW010000912.1:0-19403 GCA_016880775.1 Phymatotrichopsis omnivora
ATTCAGATCCGTGACCGAGTCAACTCGGCCCTTGACAAAGCCAAAGCACCCTCGTTCCTGCGCATCCAAAGATGCCGAAACAACAATCCCACCACCCTCGTTCTCACCACCATGGAGACAGTCACCGCCGCCGCCGTCCTTTCCTACCGAACCGTCATCACGAAAGCTGTTGGCGAGTTTGCCGAAGTCAAAGGAATCAACCACAACCACACATGGAAGAAGTATATCGTCCATGCCGTCCCCACTGCCACTGACCTCAACACCGTAGGACAGATGTCCCGACTCCGTCAAGAGATCGAATGCTACAACTCCGGTGTTACCCTCGCTATGACCCCGCGCTGGCTGACGTCCAGCTCCAAAATCAACAAACAGAATCACGGCTCGCTTGTGATTACTGTCATCGACAACAACAACGAGGCCCGTATCCTTAAAGGCCTCACTATCCTCAACAAAACCCGTCGCACCGTTAAGTACATCCCTTTCGGCGCCGACACCCAATGCTCCCGCTGCTCGAAGTTTGGACACCCGGTTCAAAACTGTCAATCCCCTCCCTGCTGCCGCCTCTGCGCTGGCCCCCACACCATCTCTGAACATACCTGCGGTGTTGCCGACTGCAAACAACCGAAAGGTTTCGCCTGCGAGAATACCGTTCTCCGATGTGCCAACTGCGCCGGCCCCCACAAAGCGAACGATCCAATCTGTATGACGTTGATCCAGGCCAAACTTGCCGAGTCTAACAGGAAGGATAAGTCTACCACTATGGGTGGAGTTTAGTTTCTCTTTCCATACCTCGTTTTTGCCTTTTCGCGGTGTAACTAGTGTTTTTTTGCTTTGGTAAAGTGCGGAGGAGTTTGCGCGTTTCTCTTTCTCCCTTCTCTTTTATTTTTCGCTCGGTCGCGTAGTCTGCGTAGGGGGTTTTTCTTTCATTGCTTTAAGGTTCGCCTAGCGATTGTTTTTCCCCGGTCGGCTTTTGTACGTAGTTGTCTGCGTTTTCTCCCTTTTTTCTTTTCTTCTTTCGGGGTTTTTGGTACGAGTAGGCGGAGGATCATCGTGTACTCTTTGGTTATGTTCTTGCTCTCGGTTGAGTGTAAACGCCCCGCCGGGGGTATGCGATGTAAAATAACTTAATGGGAATATCATATAAGTCGCTTCATTTTCTTCAGGCCTCTTGCACTTTCCTTCCTACCCCATACATTTCACGGTCGGCTCTCGCGAAGATCTCGCCTACCTTCACGATAGTCTACAACAAGGGTCGCACACTCCTGAGCAATACTATACCTATCCCATCACTGCTTGGCCCTCGGATAGAGGTTGGAGCACAGCTCACAGGCCGCGCTGAAAATAGTATAATATCCACTCGGTCGGAAAAAATCCAAAATGTCTCAAAATAATCCCATCGTCATCTCTAGCTCAGAATCAACTCCCCCCTCCTCCCTAAGCACCAACACCAAAGCCCACTCGGCTATCACCCCCTCCCCAGCTCCCACCAACCCAGTCGTCATCCAACAAGACCCCAACATCCACAACTGGAGCCAAGACTACAGGCTCACCGAAGCAGAAGTCGAAAGACTGCAGTTTGCGGAACAGAACCCGCTCTCGCTTAGAGGCTCACAGGCCATGCCCACCAACACCCAGTCCACGGGACACACGACCATCATCGAACAAGCCCACCAAGAAAACATTGCCTAGGCGCAACAAAACAACATTGTAGAAATCGAATTCGCGCTCCCGGGCTCCCCCGTCACCCACGTCAGCAACACCCCCCCCCCCACCAGAGCACTGCCGAGGCCATGGAACTCTTCTTAGACTACCAGCCCACCCAATCCCAAGCCTACGACCCAACCTCGCCCCCAGTCAACAACCAGTACACCCCCGAAGAGCTCTTCGGACGCAAGTCGCGAGAAAGCTCGTACACCACATTTGCGCCCCCGAGATCGCGTAGCACCTCCATCACCTCCAACAAATCCATGCACGCAAGAAGCGAGTCCAGCGATGACTCCAACCACACCGCAATCCCCCTCGAAGAAAAAGGAAAAAGGAAATTGGTCCAAACCCCAAGACCCACCCTCTCCCCAATCCCACAAATTGACCGCTATGAGCTCGTCAGAATGATGACGGACAGACAAGGCAAAACCTTCCAATACCTTATTGACGACGATGATGATCACATCGCACAAGTTAAAACAGGAGACGCCTTCGGAGCTATCGGAACAGCCCTCAACCACATTTGGAGAAAGCTAGACATCATGCACGAAGAAAACTCTGCCCTCAAAAGAACCATCCTCGAACTAAAAAACCAGATGACCACGCAAGGAGGAGAACTCGCACAACTAAGAAAATCCGTAAATGCCCGACCCCCATAAACTGCCACCTCCAACGACTGAAAGCCCCAGGGGCACACCCAACCCGAACAGCCCGGCCCGTCCAAGACCACTCCCCTGGCGCTCCCCCTCCCAAAAAACCGACCCCCCCCAAAAGCAACCAAAAAGAACGAGACCCCAACGCCCACCCCCGCCACGGATAGCACAGCAGAGGAAGCCTCCAGACCAAACTAGGCCCAAATAGCAGCAGCCAACACCCCAGAGGCCAACCCCCACCAGGAAGGAGAAAGAGCCCCAGGACAACTCAAACCCAGAGGAGAAAGGAAAACATACCCAGTCCAAAGAAGAGAACTACACTCCCCCCTCGCCGAGATCGTCACCCCGACCACCGCAAACGCCAACCAGGAAAAACTGAGAGAAGAATACATAAGGGTACTGAAAGAAAAAGAAGCTCCCATCGAACTCAGAAACATCTCAGTCTGCGTCAACCACAAGTCCACAATCATAATCACGACCCCCCCCCACATCCTAGCAAACAGCCTCGTCAAGTACACTGACGACTTCAACTTCGTAACAAAAGCAACCACAAACCCAAATCTAGAAAGAGAAGGATTCAGAGTCGCAGCTTCCACGATAGAGCTCATCCTGCACTCAGTTCCCACCGCCCCCTTGGGAGAGATTCCCGTCCACAGCCTCAGAACAGAACTGTCCTACGTCGCCGAAGTAGAAATCTCAGCAGCAAGATACCTCAAACCCAAAGAAGCCCGAGACCAAAACAACTCCAAGGGAGCCTACGCTGCAGTTGCTATCAGGATCCCAGAAGAACAAGTCTCGAACCTAGGCAAACAGGTCACAATATTCAACAAAGTATGCAAAGTCTCGAGATCCTGGAGAATGACCCCCACCATGCAATGCTACAAATGCTTCAAGTTTAGACATCCCAGAATCGCCTGCAAAGAAGAAAAGAAAAACTGCAGCGCATGCGGCAACAAACACGACCAAAAACTCTTCCCATGGCACTCAACCAAAGACCACAAGTGTCCCAAGCCCATCTGCGGAATGTTTGGACCATGCGAACACTTCCCCCTATGCTGTGCGAATTGCGGTCAAAAACACAGAGCAACAGACAGAAACTGCCCCAAGAGACTAGAAGTCCTCGACAACTTCGCAAGAGAAATGAAGGAAAGAAGGGAAAATTGGATCGAACAGATCAGTAACAACATGGAAGAAGAACTTTAAATAGATAACGAATAGGAAAACATAACGTCGGGACTAGACCCACATCCAGTCTTTAAAATACTCCAACACAACTGCCAAAGATCACAGGCAAACTTCCAATCCTTAATGAACACAGCCGTGCAGAGCAAAGCGAACGTCGTCGCGATACAAGAACCGCCCACCTTCAACAACATACCCCCGTCCCATGAAAGCTTCCACCGCTTCTACCCAAGCCAGAGCACAAGATCGAGAGTTGCCCTGTACGTCAGCAAAGGAGCAAAAATCAACCCGTTCCCAATCAGAAACAAAGCAGGAGACGAGCAGGTCATCCAGCTCTTCACCAACAAGCACAACTATTTAGATATCACCAACCTATACCTACCCCCCACCACCCGAAGGCAAGACCAGGAAAGGAGCGAAGTCTTCACACCAAACAAGAACCTTGTACTCGGAGACTTCAACCTCCACCATCCCTGGTGGAGCCCCACCGACCGACACAAAACAGAAAGAGCAGAACCAATGGTAGACAAAGCATGCGAACAAGGATATTACCTGCTCAACGACCCAGACACCCCAACCAGGATCGGATCCCCAAAACAGAAGCAACAAGACACCACCATCGACCTCGCCCTCCTCTCGCCCATGGCGACAGAATGGCGAATAGACTGGCAAATCTGCCCCGATGACTGCCAGACAAACAGTGACCACGAGGTCATCGCCATCACCCTCTCGAAACCAGGAAGCAGCAAAAGGAAAAGAGTATGTCTCGATTACGCTAAGGCAGACTGGGAAAAAATAAAAACCAATCTCGAAAACTGGGAGCCCACCACCTTCAACCCGGAGAACCCTGACGGATGGCTAGAAACCAACAAAGAACACCTCCTCAAGACTATGAAAGAAAACAACGCCCTTCCCATGAGGACCAACAAGGACAAAGCCAAAGCATGGTGGACCAAGGAGCTCACCGCAGCAAGAAAAGAAATGACCCAAGCCAGATACGCAGCCAAAGCACACAAATGCTGCGAAGCGAAACAAGAAGATTACAGCAATAAGAAAAAAGCGTACAAAAAGCTGCTATACGACACCAAAAAGAGTCACTGGAACGAGTTCCTCAAGGAGGTCAGCCTCAAAGACCTATGGACGGCCCTCAGGTACACCAGACCAGCCAGAGACTACCCCCTACCCCCGATAAACGACGCAGAAACCCCAGACCAAAAAGCACAGGCGCTCATCGACCACTACTGCCCCGAAGAACCAAACGACCCCCTGGTCCCACCGCTCAGACGCTCAGACTGTCAAAACGATATCACCCCAGAAGAAGTGGCCTATGCCCTAAAAGACACTGCGAACACTACTGCCCTAGGGCCCGACGAAATACAGTACAACCTCTAGAAAACATTACACGGAACCCGGCCAGAAACACTCCCCAAGCTCATAAACCCTCTCCTGGTCCACGGGGTGCATCCCACGGCCTTCAAGAAAACCCTGGGAATAGCGATACCCAAACCCAAAAAACCTGAATACAAGTCCCCCAACGCCTACAGGTGCATATTTCTCATACACACCCTAGCCAAAATCCTGGAGAAGATCGTCGCCCTCCGGCTATCCCAACACGCCATCGACAATGACATCATAAATAGCAACCAGTACGGAGCCCTCCCAGGAAGGTCCACGATAGACGCAGTCAACGCACTGAAACACGACATCAGAGATGCCAAGAACAGAGGAAGAAAAGTCTCCCTACTCTTCATCGACCTAGAAAAAGGCTTCGACAGGGTCAATAAACACGAACTCCTAAAAATACTAGACGAAAAAGGAACACCCAAGTACATAAGCAACTGGATCGCATCCTTCCTCACCAACAGACAGCTAGCCTTCTCGGACCGAGGAGCAAAATCAGCGTTCAGGAAAATCCAAACGGGGGTACCCCAGGGATCTCCCATATCCCCCCTCCTATTCAATATATACGTCGCAAGGCTAACAAGAGACAGCGGGGCACTGAAAATGTACATGTACGTAGATGACCTCTGTATCATGGCTGAAGGAGACACATATGAAGAGAGCACGAGGGAGTTGGAATCCTTCTTTAATGAACAACTAAACAGCAGGCTGGACGGCCTGAAGCTATCACTATCCGAAGGGAAGACGGAGTTCCAGCACGTCAGCCTAGGAAACGAAAAGGACCTCCTAACCATAACGATCCAGGGTCGAAGGTTCGACCACAGCCCAACCGTGAAGTACCTAGGCATCATGCTCCATGAAACCGAAGGAGTCCTCCAACACTGCCAACACCGAGTCAGAAACGCCCAGGCGGCCCTACACAACATTTCCAGACTTTCATCTGGAGGAAAAGGCCTGAACCCGGTAATGGCCCTCAAGCTAGTTAGAGCAGTAGTGCTGCCCAGTCTACTGTACGGCGCGGACACGTTTCACCCCTACGTCATCACCCAAAAGTCCCTCAACACCCTGGACCGCTGCATTTCCGCCGCAGCCAAGTGGGCATGTGGAATGTTCAGGAACACCAGCAATCGAAAAGCCCTAATCAAGTCAAGAATCTGGCCGGCAGAACTGCAAATCCAAAGATACCAGAGTAACTACGGTGCCCGCCTTCTCACAATCGGACCAGAGCACCCCAACTTCCACCGACTCCCACCAATGCCTGAAAGAAACAAGACAAGGCCAAAGTCCCCCAAAGCACCAACGTGGAAGGTCGAGCCAGTAGGACAACACTCAAGATGAAGGATGCTCCAAATCGATGCCATGATCCACTCCATCAAAGAAGACATCGGAACCAATACGATGAGCTGGTACCGCCTCCCCCCACCACAGAGACCATGGCCCATAAGCACCGC
Organism: Phymatotrichopsis omnivora; assembly: GCA_016880775.1. NCBI lineage: Eukaryota > Fungi > Ascomycota > Pezizomycetes > Pezizales > Rhizinaceae > Phymatotrichopsis > Phymatotrichopsis omnivora. The sequence goes on from JABYPW010000912.1 coordinate 6,392, forward strand.
CGGCCGCCCAAAGGTTGAACCCTTCAAAGACAAAGAATCCGCGCTGGCCCAACACCCCAAACAGCACCCCCAAAATCAGCTCACACTATACACGGATGCCTCCCAGGTCAGCAAGTCGAGCCAGGTCAGAAACGCAGTGGCAGCCTACCTCAACGGGAAACAAATCAGCGGAAAGTCGAAAACCCTAGGATCGGGAGTGCACGTCTTCGACGGCGAACTTGACGCGATCGCAGAAGCCCTAAAACTAGCCAACAACCTCGCCCAAAAACACGCCTTCAACACGGTCGTCGTCTACACAGACAGCCAGGCGGCAATCACCGCAGCTGCCAACCCCTACCCGAGTCCCACCCAACACGTTGCCAAAACCATCTTCGAAGCCAACCTAACTCTGACAAGCGCCCAAATCGAAACCGAGCTCAGGTGGGTGCCGGCCCATAAAGGCATCGAAGGAAACGAGAAAGCTGACCAGATGGCCAAGGCGAAGTCCAGGAAACCAGAAGCCCACCCTAAAAAAGGAACCACCAAAAAGAAAACGATAACCAGATCCATCATCCAGACCAAGACCAAAAAACGACTCTGGGAAAAATTCGAGGAATACGCAGGAAGGAAAGTCCCGAAAAAACCCGACAGCTACACCACCATGGAAAAGTACGCCGCAGCCCGCACCTTCCAGTTCCGAACCAGCAGAGCATACGTCCCGAACATGCTGCCCTACAAATCTGACCAGAACATATGCACCTGCGGCCAGCCGCAAACCATCGAGCACTACCTACACGACTGCACTTTCCCCACCCCGTGGAGAGAGCTCATCAAGGGACACATGACGAAAGAAATCCTATATGAGAACCCTGACCTCTGGACCAAACTGGTAGAGAAAGGACTTGGAAAACCCCCACACCCCGCCCCCAGCCCCCTGAGGATAGTGATAGCTAAAAGAGGAGGATCAGAAAACGGATAGACTAGGAGTAGGAAGCGCTCTTGGAGGACTTTTCATGTTTTCGCATTCTTCTGCCTTTTTTCTCTTTTCTTTTTTCTCTGTTCTTTTTCTTTTCCTTTTTCCTTTTGTTTTTTCGTGGTCGCTTTTTCTTTTTTCGGCACGAGTAGGTAGAGGATCATCCTGTCTTCTTCAGTTATGTTCTTGCTTTTAATTAAGTGTAAACACCCCGCTGGAGGAAATGGGATGTAAAATAAACAAATAGGGAATATAAGAAATGTCGCTTCATGTTCTTCAGGCTTCTCAACCTTCTCAATTCTACTTTTGGAAATCGCAACGTTTGCGCTATTTCTATCTCCAACCTTAAGCGATGTCGCAACGTCGTAACCCCTGAGCCCCCGATCCCCCGCCCGCCCCTTTCACCCCCACCCCTTCCTTCCCCAGAGACCGCGGCCCCGACAGTTACCCCCCCGAAGTTGTTCAATAGGTAGAAGCCCTCAGAAAATTTCAGGTAGACCTCGGCACCTACGAGTTCGGTCAGCTCCTGAGCTTCAACACCACCGGCACACACTGTTTCACTGGAAGTGGCTACACCGACGTTATGGCCGTTGAGGCCTTCAACAAATCGAACCTGACCGCTTTCTTTGCAAGAGACCTCCCTACCATTCAACAGTCGCTGGCTTCGATCCAGACGACCCTCACCACCATCACCAACACCCAGACGGATCTCGCTAGCTGAGTCGCCGCCCTGGAGTCGCGACTGCCCCTGCCCACAACCGAGACCCCAGCGCCTGTCACTGAGGCCCTGTCCACCCCACCTGAAGTCCTTGAGTCCCTCAAGGACATTCAAAAACAGCAAAAAGCGACCGCGAAAGATCTCAGGAAACTTCGTTCGATCGCTACCACCTCCACCTCCCTCCCCGCCCCACAGCAAGCCTAGGACGCTCAGACTTGGGCTCAAGTCGTTTCCAAAAAGCAAAAGAAGAAGAGTGGCCAGGTCACCCAGAAGGACCTTCTCCCAACTACCCCGCTTCCACTCCCGCACTACCCCACCCGCCGCGACCGAGAAATTATTGTCGATATCAAAGAACCATCGGCTTTCGGCGAGGACGCCCACATTCAAATCCGCGACCGTGTTAATTCGGCCCTGGACAAAGCCAAAGCTCCCTCTTTCCTGTGCATCCAACGATGCCGAAACAACAACCCCACCACACTCGTTCTCACTACTATGGAGACCCTCACTGCCGCCGCCGTCCTTTCCTACCGAACCGTCATCACCAAGGCTGTTGGCGAGTTCGCGGAAGTCAAAGGAATCAACCACAACCACACATGGAAGAAGTATATTGTCCATGCCATCCCCACTGCCACTGACCTCAACACCGTAGGACAAATGTCTCGACTCCGTCAAGAGATCGAGAGCTATAACTCCGGTGTCACTCTCGCGATGACCCCGCGCTGGCTGACATCCAGCGCAAAAATCAACAAACAGAATCACGGCTCCCTGGTGATCACTGTCATTGACAACAGCAATGAGGCCTGTATCCTCAAGGGTCTCACCATCCTCAACAAGACCCGTCGTACCGTCAAGTACATCCCCTTCGGCGCCGACACCCAATGCTCCCGATGCTCGAAGTTCGGACACCCCATCCAGAACTGCCAGTCACCTCCCTGCTGCCGACTCTGCGCCGGCCCCCACACTATCTCTGAACATACCTGCGGTGTCGCCGACTGTAAACAGCCCAAATGCTTCGCCTGCGAGAACACTGTCCTCCGATGCGCCAACTGCGCCAGCCCCCATAAAGCAAACGATCCGATCTGCATGATGTTAATCCAGGCCAAACTTGCTGAGTCGAATAGAATGGACAAATCCACCACTATGGGAGGGGTTTAGTTTCCCCTTTCGCGCCTTGTTTTTCATTTTTTCGCGATGTAACTAGTGTTTATCTGCTTTGGTAAAGTGCGGAGGAGCTTGCGCGTTTCTCTTCCTATCTTCTCTTTTGTTTTCTCGCTCGGTCGCATAGTCTGCGTAGGGGGTTTTTCTTTCATTGTTTTAAGGTTCGCCTAGCGATTGTTTTTCCCCGGTCGGCTTTTGTACGTAGTTTTCTGCGTTTCTTTTCTTATTTCTTTTCGGGTTCCCAGTACGAGTAGGCGGAGGATCATCCTATACTCTCTGGTTATGTTCTTGCTCTTGGTTGAGTGTAAACGCCCTGCCGGGGGGTATGGGATGTAAAATAACTAAAACAGGAATAAAAGGAACGTCGCTTCATGTTCTTCAGGACTCTCAAGAATCTCAACAACCCCCCCACCTTGGGGTGAAGATCCTTCTCGTCAAAGCTTGCACATCGGGCTGGTCTCTCTTTTTTTTTGAGTTTCTACACCTTTCTGACCGTGCGCAACAGCGCTAAGCGAGACACTTCTCTCGCGACGATACTTGAGACACATCGTCGTCCCCCTCACACAAAGCCGCGATAGTGGTCGCGCCCCCTACAACACGATCGGCCTCCTCTGGAGGTTGTGGCACAGGGTCGTACTGTCGCTCCAGGCTCGCTTAACGACCTCCGATCACCCCACCACAATGAAGGACACAGTGGTGTCCTACCCCGCTTTCACATGCTTCCTGAGCAAGAAGCGACCAAAAACTGCTCACCTCGCTTAATGACCGAGCGCCCCAGGCGCTCGCCCCGACAACCCGCGACGCTCTCAGAGCTCCTAGGAGGGGTACCCAGGCCCCCCGGAGCGTCGCCCCAAATCTACAGTGGACACAGCAGCATCTGACCCCACTTCCCTACGGTCACATTGTGCGGCCTATTCTTTTTCTCGGTTAGGCGACCGTACGGTCGGCGGACGCGGAGGATTTCTTTTGTTTTATGGGTAATGCGAGCGGCAGGAGTGGAGGATTTTTTCTGTCTTTTGTTAGGCGAGCGGCCGGAAGTGGAGGACCATCCTGTACTCTTTAGCTATGTTCTTGCTCTTGATTGAGTGTATACGCCCCGCTGAGGGTATGGGATGTAAAATAACACAAAAGGGAATAAAAGAAACGTCGCTTCATGTTCTTCGGAGTCTCAAGAATCTCGACAACCCCCCCACCTTGGGGTGAAGATCCTCCTCGTCAAAGCCTACACATCGGGCTGGTCTCTCTTTTCTGAGTTTCTACACCTTTCCGACCGTGCGCAACAGCGCTAAGCGAGATACTTCTCTCGCAACGATACCTGAGATACATCGTCGTCCCCCCGCACAAAGCCGCGACAGTGGTCGCGCCCCCTACAGCACGATCAGTCCCATCTGGAGGTTGCGACACAGGATTGTACTGTCGCTCCAGGCTCGCTTGGCGAACCTCCGATCACCCTACCACAACGAAGGACACAGCGGTGTCCTACCCCGCTTTCACATGCTTCATGAGCAAGAAGCGGCCGAAAAACTGCTCACCTCGCTTAATGACTGAGCGCCCCGGGCGCTCGCCCCGACAACCTGCAATGCTCTCAGAGCTCCTAGGAGGGGTGCCCAGGCCCCCCGGAGCATTGCCCCGACTCCACCATGGACGCAGCGGTGTCCGACCCCCTTTCCCACGGTCGCATTGTGCGGCCATATCTTTTTCTCGGTTAAGCGACCGTACGGTCGGCGGAGGTGGAGGATTTCTTTTGTTTTATGGGTAATGCGAGCGGCAGGAGTGGAGGATTTTTCTGTCTTTTGTTAGGCGAGCGGCCGGAAGTGGAGGACCATCCTGTTCTCTTTAGCTATGTTCTTGCTCTTGATTGAGTGTATACGCCCCGCTGGCGGTATGGGATGTAAAATAACACAAAAGGGAATAAAAGAAATGTCACTTCATGTTCTTCCAGGACTCTCAAGAATCTCGACAACCCGCCCACCTTGGGGTGAAGATCCTCCTCGTCAAAGCCTGTACATCGGGCTGGTCTCTCTTTTTGAGTTTCTACACCTTTCCGACCATGCGCAACAGCGCTAAGCGAGACATTTCCCTCGCGAGGATACCTGAGATACATCGTCATCCCCTTCACACAAAGCCACGACAGTGGTCGTGCCCCCTCCTACACGATCGGTCTCCTCTGGAGGTTGCGACACAGGATCGTACTGTCGCTCCAGGCTCGCTTGGCGAACCTCCGATCACCCCGCCATAGCGAAGGACACAGCAGTGTCCTACCCCGCTATCACATGCTTCCTGAGCAAGAAGTGACCGCAAAAACTGCTCACCTTGCTTAATGACCGAGCGCCCCAGGCGCTCGCCCCGATAACCCGCGATGCTCTCAGAGCTCCTAGGAGGGGTGCCCAGGCCCCCGGGAGCGTCGCCCCGACTCTACCAAGGATGCAGCGGCGTCCGACCCCCCCCTCCCACGGTCGCATTGTGTGACCACTTCTTTTTCTCGGTTAGGCGACCGTACGGTTGGCGGAGGCGGAGGATTTCCTTTCTTTTATGGGTAATGCAAGGCAGCAGGAGTGGAGGACTTTTCTATCTTTTGTGAGGCGATTGGCCGGACCGGAGGATCATCCTATACTCCTTAGTTATGTCTTTGCTCTTGATTGAGTGTACACGCCCCACTAGGGGGTATGGGATGTAAAATAACTTAAAAGGGAAAATAAAATAAGTCGCTTCATGTTCTTGCCGTATGAAGGGTTACCCTGACGGTGCTTAGCGAGATCGCTCCTGGATTACGAGACTATGTCATATAATCTTAATTGAGTGTGACGCCCCATCCGTACATCAGTGACTGTGGGAGGACAAGATAAGTCACTTCATGTTCTTTTCCTTCCTTCTCTCTTTAGTCTACCTTGCTAGTTACGAGCCTTAAGAATATATTCGTTCTTGCAAGATACTTCTTGCTATTTCCTCTTCGACGTGAAATAAGGAAACGTATTTGTGGATCCAGACTTAGAACGTTGAGATATCTGAGTTTACTCTGTAATACGTCTTTGTTGAGTGGCACTTGCGTTTTACTGAACCATCTCTTCACCTCGAACACCTCTACCGTAACACTATATTCTTAAGTCATGGCTAGCGAAGACACCCCTATGCCTGACTTTACCACTGCTCTTGCCCTTTACGATGGCAAGACTCTCACGAAACTGGGCTAAGCGCCCTCAGTCACTACACGCTCGGGGAGGAAACTCCTCGAAACAACTGTCGAACTTGATGAGGCTGGACAAAAGTTTGTGGACAAATACCAGTCTCATATCATAGCGAACTTCGTTGAGCTGGACGCTGCATTCCTGGAAGCGAGAGACTTCATAGGAGATGAGAATTACCAGCAAGTCCATGCTCAACTCTTGGAGGACTTCCAGAAACAAAAGGAGGAGATTCAAGGAATCCTCTTCTCCACCATCATGACGTACAAGCAGATGGGGAAGAGACTCCCTCCGGTTCTGGTATCCTTCCCACCAAGGGTTACCAACATTCTCCTTAAAGCCATAAATCTCCTAAAGGAGCAGAAGGCGGAGAATGAGTTCCAGGCTGCTAAGATCAGAGAGCAGCTCGAGGCGGAGTATTCCTACCAGGTAGGGAAACTCCAGGAAGAAGTCAACAACCTGAGCAAGGAACTTCAACTTGCTCGCCTCGCCGCCCAGCCTGCGGAGGACACCTAGCTCTTGGTGGAACTCTAGACAGACCTCAATCGTATGAAGGATGCCAACACCCAGCTGAATTCGGAGGTCTTCACCTTGCAAAATGAACTTTAGTTCACAAGGAAAGAAATTGACATAAGGGGACAGGCAACTCAGTCCATCAACACCCTTGAGAAAAAGATCAAGGAGTTGGAGGACGACCTAAAAGAGGCCAGGGAAGACGTGGCCCATTACCACGACCTCTATCGCCAAAGCAAGAGGCCCGCTGACTCTGTTCTCTCCACTATGCACTCAGCCAAGGAGAAAATGGTAGAAACTGAGGATGACTTCCCATTAAGCCCAACGGCACCCAGTTTCGTACCTGCCCAGCCTTTGCGCAGAAGGAGCAAAGGATTCCCAGACCTCTCACGGTTGGGACAAGCCAGTCCTTCAGGGTGGAGGAGAACAACAAGATCACCAACTCCTCCCCCATTGCTGCCAAGACCTCCACAAGAGGCACCTCTCACCAGGAAGGACGTTGAGGACCTCCTGAGGGAAGCGCTTGCGAAAGTGGTGCCCCCTCAGCCTCCAGCGCCTCCTAGGGGAGAAGCACCACCGCCACCACCTCCTCAGCAGGCCCTGCAACCCTTTAAGGGGCCCAAACCACCTACGCCGGATAAGTTCTCAGGAAAGGCCGAGGACATCTTTATATTCCAGCTACAACTGGAAACCTACTTTGTCCCACAACCTCAGTCCTTTCCTACCGACATTATCAAGATCCAGTATGCCTCGACGTTATTGACAGGCAATGCACTGGCTTGGTGGAGAATCAACCACGCGAGGTGGACCACCCTAACTGCCAGATGGGAAGACTTCCTGGAATCGATCAGGACCAACTTCGGGGCATATACCCTCAGGCCGAGCTACATCACCAAGCTCACAAAGGCGAAGCACACGGGCCCCATATTGGAGTTCATTACCTACATGCAAACTCTCAATACCGTGTGCATGTACAGCGAGGGGTACATGAAGGATTGGGTCAACCAGGGACTGCACCCCACCCTTCGAAAAGCTATGGCCACTAGCTACAACCGGAACTACCAAACCACCCAAGAGTGGTTTGACCAGGTCATCACGGTTGGCCAACAAATGGAGGAAGCCGCTAAAGCCTTAGGGGAAACCCCTTGGCCAGCTCAGAAATCGAACGCGGCCCCTTCCAAACCCAAGGAAAAGACAAAGACCTCCAAGGGTAAGTAATGGAGCAATAAGTCGGACAAACCCAAGTCGGACTCAAGGCTGGCCCCCACCAAACTGCCTTATCTCTCAGTGGCAGAATTGAAGTGGGCCAAGGACAACGACGCCTGCCAAAAATGCGCCAGGTCCGGCAACAAGGCCAACGAGTGCTTCACCTATAAAAAGGCGGAGATTCCTTCCTCGAAACAGCACTCGACAAAGAGGAAAAGAGACGACAAAGACGAGGACAAGTTTGAAACCTCCAAGAAAGCGAAGGCAGAGGCAGCAGGTAGGGTGGTTGAGTTACCAGATACGTAGGTGGACGGTGATGACATACCAATAGTTTGAAGAGCCACAACTCGACGACCCATTTCCTTTGTTGTCTCCTTTGTCGAAGAAGAGACTCGGAAAGGATGTACCGCAACAAAAGATACCCAATGCACATTCATTTGGAGCCGGTGTTCCAGGGATTTTCTTAGCCCTGGTTCTTGGTGGGTGGGCCGCCGGTTAAGTGGCTTGTACTCTTAGTGATGATTGATGACCTCATGACTCATGATTATGAAACCATGATGCACGAATTCCCTTTTTCTTTAGACTGTACAAGTATCTTTATAGATCTTAGTACTTAATGTTTAATGCTTGGTTTTTTCTTATTACCTCTTTTGCCTGCCTGAGGATGGCCTTAAGGTTGAAATACGGGGGTCGTATAGCAGTGCTGACATTCTTTACACCACATCGCATAACTTGCACCACGTTTGTCTTCCTCTCACTGCATCAAACACATACATCTATCTCTAGGTACTGCGACGTCCAGCCACGACGTTCCCGGGAGAGATCAGGGATCCTATTCGCAGAACAATATGACGACCATCGCCTCCAAGACCGAAGGCCCTAAGCAGGGGAAATGTATCAAGGTTCCAGTGACACTACGCTGGCGCACCTCTGTCAATCACGAAATCGTTACCCACTCAGTTACCGCCACTGCTAAACTCGACAACGGAGCGACTGGAGCACTTATCTCAGATAGGCTCCCGGTTCCCAAACGCAAACGACAGGTACCCATAAACATCTATGCATACGATGGGACCTGCAAGCAAGAATGGTACTATACGCCGAAGTTACAGATGCAAATCCAAAATCACAAGGAAAACATCGATTTCGACGTAGGACCGACGCCCCCCGATGTCGACATCTACCTCCCCGTGAAGTGGTTTCAAGATCATGACCCCACGGTGGACTACGACAAAGCAGAGTTAGTGGGTTTCTACTCTGACAAGTGCAAACACCATCTTGTCAAACCTCAGGTCTCCATGGCTTCGGCCTGGGAGATCTTGCAAGATGAAGACTTCCACACCAACACGGCAATCGTGGGTGGGGGTTTACTTGGGTGGGTTGACACACCTATTACTCCAACCGAGACACTGAGATGGTGGTCGGCCATGGCAAGGTTGCCCATGGAAAACTCCACGGAGCTTTTCCTATGTTCCTCGTCCATCAGCGCTTCAGACTAAAACAAGTGGGAACAACTTTTCCCCAAAGTCTTCTTGGAGCAACTAGCATCCCAGTTGCCACCTCACTGAGAATGGGACATGAAGTTACAGATGAAGGAAGGAGCCCAACCTCCCTGGGGACCGATCTACAAACTCTCTGAGACGGAACTAAAGGTCCTGAGAGAGTACATCGATACCATGCTTAAGGAGGGCAAAATAAGACCTTCCAAGTCCCCAGCTGGCACTCCTATCCTATTCGTCAAGAAAGCTGATGGATCCCTCTGCCTCTGCATCGACTATAGAGGGCTAAACAAAGTCCTCATCTAGAATCGATACCTTCTTCCTCTCATGGGCGAGCTCCTAGACAGAATCGGTAAAGCCAAAATCTTTACCAAGCTCGACCTCAAGAATGGATACAACCTGATCCGTATCGCAAAAGGGGATGAGTGGAAAACTGCCTTCCGCACAAGATATGGGCAGTTTGAATACCTCGTCATGCCTTTCGGCCTGTGCAATGCTCCTGCGGTGTTTCAAGAAATGATGAACACCATACTCCACGATCTCCTTGATGTTGGTGTCATAGTCTACCAAGACGACATCCTCATCTACGCGGAAACACAACAGGAGCACGACCGCCTGGTTAGGGAAGTACTTTCCCGGCTGGACAACCACCAGTTAGTACTTAAACCTTCTAAGTGTCACTGGGCGGTTGACAAGGTTGAATTCCTTGGGTTTATCATTTCATCCTAGGGAATCGAAATGGCTAAAGACAAAATCGAATCGGTTCTGGAATGGCCAACTCCGAAAACAGTCACGGACGTCAGATCCTTCCTCGGCTTTGCGAATTTTTACCGAGTCTTCATCAAAAACTTCTCGAAGCTAGCATCGCCCCTCACGGATCTTACCAAAAATGAAACACCTTGGAAATGGGGGAAGGCGCAGGCCAACGCCTTCCTAGACCTCAAGCAACGCTTCACCTCTGCACCCATTCTCTCTCATTACGACTCCAGCATTCCTCTCCTTGCGGAAACCGATGTGAGTGACTTTGCTATTCGCGGGGTTCTCTCCCATCAGTTCCCGGACAGCTCCCTGCATCCTATTGCCTTTTTCTCATGCAAGATGCTTCCCCCGGAGTGAAACTATGAAATCTACGACTAGGAAATGCTCACGGTCTACACTTGTCTCTACAAGGAATGGAGGCATTGGTGTGAAGGTTCCCTGACTCCAGTTTTGGTAATGACGGACCACAAGAACTTGGAGTATTTCGCCACGACCAAAGTTTTGTCGCGCAGGCAGGTAAGGTAGATGGAGAAATTGGGGACAATTGACTATAAAATCATGTACAGGCCTGGTACCAAGAACACCAAAGCCGATGCACTATCACGATGTGGAGACCACGTCCCTATGGAGGGGGCACCAGAGTATGAACTCCTTTTCCTCAAACCTGGACAATACATTGTGGCATCCGAAAGGGTAGCCCTTAACATACATCCAGAATTTATCGAGGACCTTCGCCACGCTCTGGTCTCTGACCCCGAAACCCAGGAACTTGTCAACAAGCTTCCATCAGGCTACGAAATCGCTGATGGTATGCTCCTCTATAATAACCTGTGGTTTGTCCCCTCACACCTCTGCACTTCGGTCCTGAAGACACGGCATGATCACCTGACGGCAGGCCATATAGGCCGAGACAAACTTTACGAGCTCGTCACAAGGGATTTTTACTGGCCCACGCTCCGAAAGGATATAGCCGAATACATCGCAGCTTGCCATACTTGTCAAACGAACAAGGCCTGTCGACATAAGGCTTACGGTCAGCTTTTGCCCCTTGAGCTCCCTCATCGCCCTTGGGAAAGTATCTCTATAGACTTCATCACCGAACTTCCTCCCTCAGAAGGCCACACCCAAATATGGGTTATAGTGGACCGATTCTCGAAAATGGTGCATTTCATCCCCCTCGGCACAAACATCACCTCTAAGGACTTAGCCAACACGTTCGTCCAAGAAGGCTGGAAACACCATGGCCTTCCCACCAATATTGTTTCTGACCGAGACCCTAAGTTCCAGGCTTGGTGGAAGGAAACCATGAACGCATTAGGTGTCAAACTCTCGCTGTCAACAGCAGCGCACCCGCAAACAGATGGAAAGACAGAATGGCTAAATCAGATCCTTGAGGCATACCTCCGGAACTACGTCACCTACGACCAGACCAACTGGGCGAGTCTCCTGCCTTTGGCGGAGTTCGCCTACAATAACTCGATCTCCTCCTCCACAAACCAAACACCTTTGTACACCAACTACGGTTACCACCCTTCGCCAGATGCGGTATCGACAATCAAAACTTTTGAGGGATCGATGGAACTCGAACACAACTAGAAGGATATCCGCGCCTGCCTGCTCACAGTACAACAGCGGGTAGTTAAGTGGTACGACTCCAAACATCTCGAGTTTCCGGATCAGACACCCGGATCCCTCGTTCTCCTTAAGAAAGACAACCTCCCGAACCTCAAGCCTTCGAAAAAGCTGGACGCCAAATTTTCGGGCCCCTTCGAAATCATCTCCAAGGTCGGACCCCGAGCATACAAGCTCAAACTCCCCTTTAACTGGAAGATACACCCCGTCTTCCATGTCTCGCAACTTGAACCCTACAAAACGTCTCCTCAATTCCCAGCACCTCAAAAACCTGCTCCGGAAATCGACGATGGGGAAGAGGCATATTTCGTTGAAGGAATTTCGAAGGTTCGCTTCAATCGGCAAAGGAAGAAGCTAGAGTACTTTGTCCTTTGGGAGGGATATCCGCACGATCAAGGCACGTGGGAACCGCTTGACAACCTGTTGGTGAATGGAGAACCGATCGACTCGCTGGTCAAGTTCTGAAATGACCACCCTTACGCCGAGGAAAATGCTAAGAGACCTGAGGAGGATGGGTCAAGACGAAAGCGGAGAAGGGTTTAGATAGGCAAGTCCCCTTTACCCTTCACACAAAAGGCTGACGGTCATAGTCACATCGACTTAAACCGCTTCACTTTCAAGGGATAGGATCACTACCTAACTTACCGCGGGGTGATCTGAAAACCTCTTGCGGCCAGTCCTTCATCAGGACATTGGTCGAAGGAAACGCAATATGCTAACAGCTCTATGTGCGTGAGGGCACGTACCTTTAGGAGGGGTGTAGTGTTACAGCCACGGTACCAACGGCCTACACGCGATGATGAGTTTAGTTAGATGAGCAACTTCCAGTGAGTACACCCCTTGCACCACACGAAAGGACCATGTGACTATAGGGCTATGCTTCTGGATGAGTCATATGTGGCGCCTCTGATGAAGATGAGTCAGGGTCTGACTCACCCGTCATCCTCTCTCAAGCGTACCTCACATGATCGGACTAACTTGAGTAACTCCCGTGACTTAGTCACTCGCGGTTGGTATGACTCAAGCCGATCGAGCCAGAATCGTATGATGACGATCTTACCCGAGATCGGCGATCTGAGCTCAGACCATAACGCTGATCATTTCCGTTATGACTCCTAGGAATGTTACGATCACGTCTGATGATGATAGAATGAGTCATGGGATTTCTAAGGCTTTCTTTCGGGTTCTATTTCTTATGTAATCTCCTTTGTCATTGATGACTCATTTCTTTGGATGGAAGGGTATTTAAGGACGGTCGTTGGTCGCTTCATGTTCATCAGGACTCTCGCCTTTCTCAATTCTACTTTTTGAAATCGCAACGTTTTCGCTATTTCTATCTCCAACCTTTAGCGATGTCGCATCGTCGCAACCCCCCTGCCCCCCCTCCCCCGCC
>JABYPW010000913.1:0-19386 GCA_016880775.1 Phymatotrichopsis omnivora
CAGATGGCATGCTTACTATCAATCGCAGGTCATTGGCGATTGGAAAAATGTGGAAGACAAGATCAGGGACTATATCGATATCCTAAATGGGTTGAAGTGAGATATCTTTGGTATAGAAGGAAAACTTCTTGTTGGATCGAACCTACCTTCTGTCACGAATTCATGTATCTTTCATTTCATATTTGGAGGAAAGTGGAGGAAATTTTCTATCAGATAGTGTTATTATGAGAATGTGCAATTTGGTTTTTGTTCGATTTTCAATAATTTTTCTTTTCTTTTCTTTTCTTTTCTTTTCTTGCGTGGCTGAGTTTCATCGGTCGTTTATATTATCAAAACTCCCGCATGAGTCAGGAGTAACGACAGAAACCTTAGCCCTTACGACTACTACGGAAATGGAAATGTTGGTAACTCCCGCAAAGCCGTTCGTCTTTTCCTGGAGAAGAAGCTAACATAATAGTGGTCAACTTCTTTCTATAATCTTCCGAATAGTTATCTTAAAGTGGGGAGAGTTATCGGTGGGTATTGCGACTTAGGATTATCAGCTGTAACACTCTCTAATGTAGCGAGGGCAAGAGTGATAAGGAAGAGTTGTTTATTTTTGCTGCCTGCCGGTGACAGAGAGCCTGTGTCTCTTCAATCCTGCTGGTTGAGGCTTACGGAGGGTTTTTAACTTTGGAACTGACGCTACATGGTTCGCCTATATTTAAGCTGCGCATGCAGCGGCAATACTAACTCAATCGTTTGCGTGGACTTTGAGTTTAAGATTCTCTAAGTATTTTCTTGGTACTACGGTGGCGCGGTTAGTTTGCACCTACGGTTGTTACCTATCTTCATGGCAATGTCATGTGCTTTGAAATTTCCTATTGGCTCAGAAGTTAGGGCTTTACAATTAACTAGGACTTCTAGATCTATGCAAGAGCCACAGTGGCTCATGCGGCGAACTTACCATTTCTTTTTGCGGACGATCTGGTTAAGGATTCTACGCAAAAAAGAAGGGAATATGTATGAATAAATATGCGGCATTGTGAATCCAGGCAGGATTGAGGTGTTGATAAATATTTTTGTGTACGTTACCAGGGTATATCTTCCCTTTTTGTGGTATTTTTTATAGATGCTGACGCGGTATTATAGACGGAGCAGGGGCCTTGTAGGATGTGTTTAGCGGGGCCAGTGGTGTAAGATAACTTGAGAGATGGACTGTATTTACGATATTGAACATTGCGTTGTTCGCAGTGACTTGTATATTTATCATTGTCACTAACCGAGAAAAATAAATAAAATAAAATAAACCAAAAAATAAAAATAACCCGAAAGAAGTTTGAAGGCTTCCAATGGAGCTCTTTAACTTAACAATGGTATGCAACATGCAGCTTCCATTTGATCTTTTCCAGAGATTTTTCGGACGTTAAATTTTCACGGCTGCTGATGAAGTGTTATAACACATCTGCGTTTACCCATTTTTGGTGATAACTGGTAATCGCAGTTGAGGTCTTTCTTTCAAGCAGCGAAATACGAAATATGAATAGGATGTTTTGAAACTGTTTGAACTTAATGAGCTACATACCGATATCCTAGATGGATCGGCATCTGGTTGGCCGCAGTGTGAGCTACATAATGCATACAAAAATTATTATATAGCGACAATGCAATTCGGAATTTCGTGAATGGTTCCAGTAATAACGCCGTTAAATAGTTGTCATTTAGCTGTCCCAAACTGAAAGTTTATCAGTAATGCAAGAACTTATATTACTTCAATTTCCTATAATACAATTAATGCCCTATAATTATAATTGATTTAGTAATATATACGCCGTCAGATCATAAGCTTCCTTAGATATACTACCTTAGAGGAGGAGAAGTGTAAATTAAACATATCTTCTAGCTTACACCACGCTCACTCCTTACCAAGTTTCTTCGCTTGCATTCCGAAGTTTCCAAAATCCTACTACCGTTTCCCGCCGACTATCAAAAATGATATGTGTCATAATATACCTTCCCAATTACATTTACGTGCTCCTTAATATTCAGGGTTACAAAAACTTTGGGCATCTATCCGCTAACTAGAACGACGGAAGAATAAAAAGGTGTTAGGGTCATTGAAATTAAGCCACATGGCACAATCCACAGCAACCGAGGGGCGCTACCAAGACCTAACAGTCTGTGCATTTCTGGTGTCGCTGTAATTGATCACTCCGCCGGATCAATGTTGAAAGCCCGGGCCACCAAACGGATAAAACCAGTTCGAAAATATCTGCTCACTGGATAAATTATATGCAAATTGATTGTGAACACCCTCGCCGTCCGTGAACAAGATTCGAAATCGTGGAGGTTGAAAAATTTGGCGCCGTTTGAAATCAGTACTGTCTCCAGAAATGGAAGTGTGTTGTAAATATTCAAATTATGAAGGGAAGTGAGCGAAAGACAGTGGCATTTATACTCCCAGGGTTAGTGCCAAAACAAAGCTGGCGCGCCACTCTCTTCAAGAAATCGGCGGGATCCTGTCAGGGACAACACTGCGCTGCAAAAGAGGGAGCAGAAATGGTCGAGTTCTTTTGTGGGGATAATTGTTTTGGGGGGCAAATGAAAACAAATGTGGAGATGAATGAAACTTATGTGAAATTTTATTTTGAATTGCAAGATATTCTCGAATTCTTTAAAACTTCAGAAAGTTCTAAGCTCATTGCTTGCGAAAAGGAAAACAAAGAGGAGAAAGAAACGAGAACTCTTATGTACACCTGGTATGAGTACTCGTAACTGCAAAGAGGTAAGGGAATTGTGTCAGATAAAAGGAACTCTTAAATGTAAGGGGATAAAGGGACTGAGTCGGACAAAAGAAATTGGTATGAAGGCCAAGAATTGAGATAAAAAAAAAAACTAAGAAAAAATAACAAAATGAAGATCCACATATAGGCTACCTGTCTCACCTGTAAGTTAACCTCTGAATTTCAAGTGATGCCCTCCTGGAAAGCTAGGACATCCACAACAACCTCTAGTGTACTCTCCTAGGTTCCTTAATATTATTTTCTATTTATAAGCTGACCTTTGGTAAGCTAATACACTTTAACTTATACTTATGATTAAGATGATTTTGAGCATTTCCTAGAGACATCAGTGGAGAAAACCTTTTTAGGAATAATTTAGGTCTAATATAATAGTAATTACTGTAAAAACTCATACATGTCATTGATGATGATGATGATAATTCATTTCTATTTTGGGTACAGGAGACTATCTACTTCATAGATCCTCTACAAATAGTGTTAACTTTACCTAGGGTCATCCACATGTAGCTCTATAGCTATGGTATATTACCCCTAGCATAAAAAAAAAAGAAAAATAAAGGAAAAAATTCATACCATATAACAAACTAAAAATATATGATATCTTGGATTCCCTAAATCCTACCTAAAAAGAAAAAAATATAGAAAATGATGTATTCTTCTGAGATATATATTATGACTATTCCTTGTTCATTTAGTTTGTTTTGGTGTACATTTTCAGTGGTTATCAGTTGACTAGCTAGTGTTTTTTCAGGTATTAGCTCTTTTTTTCAAGTAGGCAGCAGAAGTGTCAGATTATTCAAACTAGGTGTTATTTTGTGTTCACTTGTGGCCTGCATTTGTATTAGTTACCCTTGCAGGTAGTTAGGCAGTAAAAACTGAAATTTAGCTAATTGATATTCTATATTACCTTTGGTAAGCATTCTAGGAGGCCTGAGCACCTCTACTAGGGACTCTAAGAATAGAAATACTAAAGAGTCATAGGATTATAAAGGTACTGAGAGAAAAATAGATCTCCTATACAGTATAGGTAAGTATAGAGTTTCTAGATAAAACTCCAGCTTAGGATATGGTAAATAGTATCAAGTGATGACTACTATCCTAGCCTATATAATAACCTATTACACTGTAAAATCTATCTTATTATTAGGGGTTCATCTAATAGAAGGACTGTAAAGTGTATTCAGTTGATGTCTATTAGGATATTCAGAGTAGGAGGGTTAGTTGTGATTAGAGAGATGCTAGTGTTTCACAATCATGTAGGGAACATTTCTCAAAGCATCATCTTCTACTAGCATAGTTTGTATACTATGTACTGACCTCTATCTAAGGGCTAAACTGTAGTTCACTGGACTAGCTTATATTAAAGGGTTGTTTTAAAGAAGAGAGTATAGGAGTGGCATCTAGCTAGGAGGTATTGAGGAACAAAAGAATCTAGAGAAGAGGTATTATAATAGGAGGTCTCTAAACTATCATAAAAAGGAGGTGTTAAGATTCTACCCTAAGGTAGAGGGAAGAGTAAAGAGTACAAGAGGCCTATATATATATTATTAAGGTAAGAACTTCCTTTTATCTTTAGTAAGTTAGATGTTTCTAGTAAACTCTATTGAAGAAATAATACCCTAATCCTTATTTATTACTCTTGATTAATATCAATTCATTTTAAGAAGGAAGGTTTTAAAAGTTTATAAGTCTAATACTTAAGTATAGTAACTGCTATATAATAGATTGTATATTCTGAAACTAATATTAAATATAAAAAAAGATCAAGGTAAATACCACTTCTATATTAGCTCAATAAATTTTTTAACTTATAATATACTATAGAGTAATGGATTTTCAACTCTAGCTTATGTATATATATAATGTTTAAATAGTAGTATAACCTACAATGTAAGCTCTAGGCTCTACATACAACTTACTTTAACCTATATAGTTCATATACTACATAGGGGAATATTTGTACTAATACTTAGAAGTAGACAAGGTCTACACTTCTTTATCCTCTATGAAAAAATAACCTGCTTATATATAGACTATCTTTGGACTTGTATCCCTTTATTACTATCTCTGCTCTTTTACTTTCCTTTCTTCTTTCTAACCTATGATATCACTAAACTCACCCTCTCTCTTCTCTATACCTTTTGTCATAGCCCAGCATCTCTTAGAGTTACTAGTAGAATTGTTTAGTCATCCTAGAGCCTATTGCCAAGACTTTATAATACTACTTCTCACCTGCTATCAATAAACTAGCTCCTTCTCTTTCTGTAAAGCTTCTTCCTAGGGTAAGCCCCTTGGGCCCCTAACTTAATACTTTACTAAGCTGATGTCCCCTACTAGTATCAAATTTACTTTAGGTATAATCTATGCTTTTGAAGTGTCCACCCTTAGGTGTTAATCTAGATTTCTAAAATGTCCTCTATAATGCATTTGACTAATGTGATGTTGTTAAACTACACTACCCTATATTTTCATCAGTTACTATACACTATTGCATCCTATAGGGTAAATTGTATGACCTGGTGATATCTAAAAACCTACTACCTACTTCTTTATTAGCTTGCCAGTACTATACTTTGAGAGCTTTTTATTAGTCTTTTCCCTTCTTTACCTATTTTTCCTAATGGGTTTTAGTTTCTTAGATTTTAACTGTTTTCTTCCCTTTACCATAGCACTTATAATAAAGGCTTACTTTAGCTAGTTCTTCATACCTTCAGATACTCACTTCCCCTTATAAACCTATTCTTATCTTAGTAGTACCTTTTATTTTCTAGTCTCTTAATTCTTTCCTATACTAAGTGTTTTCCCTTTAAACAATAGATCTTTAGTGTTAGTAAGCTAGATAGAGGTAGTAGAGTTAGACTTTATGAGGTCTTAATAAGTTTCAGGTTATTTAGGTATACTAGTGTTTTTTTACATTGACTATTAGCTTCCTATTTCGATTACTTACAATGTGGATAGGGTATTTATACTCATTTAGGAGCAAGGACATTATTACAGCCTAGGTACTAGGGACACATACGATAATAGGTTATGTTAGATAACCAACTTCAGTGAGTATTCCCATCTATAGTTAAGTAGATATTATCCATCAAGTATAGGCTCTAGCCTCTTAAGATTAGAATGTGTCACTGCTATCATATTAGCTAAGACCTAACTAATCTATAAACTGCTGGTATGTATCCTAACACATGATTGGATAATAAAGGTAACTCACATGATCTTGTCAGTCTTGATAGTATGACCTATGAGCTGATCGAGCTTTATCACATAATGATGATCTACTACAAGATTAGCAATCTGTTCTCATAACATTGCTAATCATTTCTATTATAACTCCTAGGAATGTTGATTAGTGATATTGGGTTTGTTAAAATAACTCATGGAGTTTCTTTTAGGTTCTATTTCTTATATAATCTCTTATATCATTTCTGAGTATTATCTTGAGATAGAAAGCTATATAAGGAAGGGGTTTTTTATAGTCGCTGTACTTCCTGCTCACCTCATTCCATACCATGAATTTCTGGTTTGTCATAGGTTTTATAGTGTAAGCAAGTTTTCCCTAACTATGCAAGGTTACCTAATTACTAGTTCAGTCCTTATAAGCGAATATGACTGATGACCTCAAAAAGTAGCTAGTAGGTTTTTAGATTATCTATCTATTTACTAACTCCCTATATTATAATGTCTTAAAAATATCTAATTCTATAATTGTTTGGATAATTTAAGATTATTTAATTAAAGATTATATAATTTCTAATTCTATAGATTTCTATTATACAATATAATTTTAGTAGTTAGAAGGTACTATTTCTAAATCCTAGGAGTGAAAAAATGAACTTTGCATTGATAAGAGCATTTACTTCTGATATAAGATAGAATAAGAAAATAATAGAATTTTCTATCAGTTATCAAGAAAATAGTGAAAAGGATAATATTATATATACATTTTGTCATATGATAACAATCTACAGGTGAGGATAATCTAGTGGTATGGATATCTTAGTATCATTGTACAGTAATGTACAATGTTGTAGGTTCAAATCCTAATCATACCACTCCTTAATACCATGATTTCCTAGTTGGTTATTGGTTTTGTAAAGTAAGCAAGGTTTCCCTAACTGTATATGGTTCTATAATTACTAGTTATGTCTATGTAAGCAAATGCGACTGATGAATTCAATGGCTATATAAAGGTTAACCTGATAGTGCTTAGCAGATAAGGGTATATCCTGATGCTACTATGTATGTGACTATGTCTTTGCTCTCAATTGAGTGTACATGCCCTGTCTATATAATAGCAACTAATAGGAAATCAAAATCCTATAATAAGAATCTAGAAATAATAATATATAAGGAATTTTCAGTATATAAAGGAAGGTATTTGTATAGGGCTTAAGAAAATAAAAAAGAGAGGTTATGAAGGTTACCCTGATAGTGCTTATTGAGTATTGCTCCTATGTATATGACTATGTCTTTATCATTAATTAGATGTACATGCCCTGTCTGTATAATAGTGACTGAAGGAAAAGAAGAAGGTATACAAGAGAGGTTAAAGAAATACAAAATAGGGGTCAAAAAAATACTAAAGACAGAAAATATACTAAGAAAAAAAATATGGAAAAGTGTGTAAACCTGACCTATGACCTAAGTTTGAAGGTAAGGATCTTAATAGCATTGCTTCCTATAATGAAAATATAAAATATATGTAAAACTAAAGACAGAAAAAGTACTAAGAAAAGAGCAGGGAAAAGAAAGTAAACCTGACCTATATTGTAAGTTCAAATAGGAGCATCCTAATAGTAATACCTCCTATAATAAAATTATAAAATATTTGTAAAACAAAATTAGCAACTAAATAGCATTACACTCTACCTACAATAGCTTCTATCATTATTATATCTCTATAACAATAACTATAACCTTTCCTTTACCTTGCTCTATATGAATATTATTGATCACCTTGCATTTTATTTCTAATATCATCAAATAATTTTGATTTGCAATTTCTATTAAAAATTAATACTATCTGTAATAGACTAGTATTAGATGATGTATATATAATAATGGTTATTCTATAGTTAAAGATGGGCTTCTTCATACCTTGATACTACCCCCTATATTCTATTTATTCTTAGCTTTTAGTATTTTCACACTGATAAACATTGTGATAATGCTACCATAACATTTACAGTATTCCTAACCCCCTCCTAATCTTGTCATGCCTGAAGTAAGGTAGTAAGCAGCCTCTCTCCATGAGACTATCAGATAATATATCTCCTCCCCCCTTAGTAGTGCACTCTATATAATAGGCCAAGAACTAAATGGTAAGTCTAGGCTTGTTACTATTTACAGGACTAAATTAGACCTATACATCATCACTAGCTAGCTTAGGTTCTTCTTAGAGTCCCTTCCTTCTATCCTAGTATCTTTAGCCAACATATAAGATTTAGTCTCCTCACTTACCACTAGCTAATAGTCTATCAAAGCCTGCTTTGATGAACTTGAGGCTTTTACCACCTATAATACAACTGCTATAGCCTTAGAAAGTAGGCTATACTGAAATTGACCCTGCTCTATCTGATTCTATCAAAAAGCTACAGTCAGAAATGTCTAAAACTACTAAAGTAGTGAAGAAGATTTCTTCTTCCTTCTGCTGATTTAACTTTCCCATTTTGATCACTTGTAATGTGGGTAGAGGGTTTACACTCAATGAGGAGTAAGGATATACTTATATATTATAGGAGCATCAGGTATATACCTTCATTCACTAAGTGCCATCAGGATAACCTTCATATAGCTATTGAGGTCATTAGTCACATTTACTTACATAGACTTAACTAGTAACTAGGGAAGTATGTATAGTCAGGGAAAACTCACTTACACTATAAAACCTATAAATAACTAGGGAAACATGGTATTAAGGTGTGGTGTAAGCAGGATTTAAATATATGACATTGTACATTACTATACAATAACACTAGGATAGCCATACTACTAGACTATCCTTACCCCTCTTCTTCCCTCAGCTCCCCTACTCCTACTATGCTATAAGTACCTCCCCCTATAACTGATAATACCTAGGCTTATGTCATTTAGAAAAACAAAGGCAAAGCAATAGCTACTTTATAATAATAAACTACTACTACTCCTCATGCCCTTAATTATTTATCCAAGAGGGAGTAAGAAATCATCATTAATCTTGAGAGAGAAATCTATGAGTTTAGCCCTATTGCTATCTACAATGCTGTCAATGCTACCCTTATTAATAAGGCTCCCTCTACTTACCAAATCTGCTCAGTCCATTATATTCGATTCCCAATAAGGTTATTTTACATCCCATACCCACTAGTGGGATGTCGTACTCAATTGAGTGCATATGACATATCTAAGAAAGTATAGGATATTCCTCCACTCTGGCCATTCACCTAATAAAAGACATTAAAATCATCCACTCCTACTACTTACATTTCCTGTATCCTTTACAAAAAAAATCCTCTGTAGCTACCAACTATATCCTTTGGTCAAGATTTATGGTAGTTACATGCATTTAGCTTGGGGGCTTGGTTAGCTGATAGATATAACAACAGGCTATATAAGTATAGGTTAAATTGCTGATTACCCTTCTCAGGACTATCTTTTTGGGGTCAATCATCTAAGTGACCATTCAGAAATAAGGGGCAGGCCATTTGCGCACCTATTGTTAAGTAGGGGGCAAGTAGTTTTCACAGTCGCTTTATGCTCAGGAAGTGTTAGACTAGCTACTAATCATTTAACTAATGTAATGCATAGTTTTTCTCCTATGACTCACACTCCAGGTAGCCTGCGCACTGCTCCTAGGGTCTCTGAGAGATACGATATAAGGTACTTTTAGTTATCAGTGTAGGAGGTATTGTGAGACTCGGTTAAGTGATAAAATATGGTATTATAAGCCTATACTATATTGTTACCTTGGTTTGTCATTGCTCTATAGGGGTTCTTTGCCTAAGCAACAAAGACGGTAGTATAATCCTATACTATATTATTGAAAGGACTTGTAGGGTGCACGACCAATATCATACTCTTGTGGTGGGTGCAGTCTCTCCATCAGCTCAGGTGGTACTGACAATAGTTTCTGCTTATCATAATATGGGGGAGGGGAAGAGAAGTGGGAGAAGCCTGTACCAAATCTGCTTAGTCTATAAGGCTAGACCCTGTAATATTTTCCTCTCTATTATAGAGAATACTACTACCTAATATGTACTTGCCTACAAGATGATAGTTGAAGAGGCTATTCCCAAGTTCTTCCCTACCACCACTACTATATACTAGAACTTCCTCTATAAGAAGTACATTGTATATAATATAGTAATGGCCATATGAAGGTTACTCTGATAGTGCTTAATAAGTATTGCTCCTATGTATATGACTATGGCCTTGTACTTCATTGAGTGTACCTGGTCTATCCATATAATAGTGACTGAGAGAGTATCATAACACTATAATGTAGTAACCCCTATCATCAACACATATAAGGTAGAACCTATATCGCTTATCTACAATGAGATTAAGCCTTTCAACTATAGAGTACTCCTTACAAAAATACTTCACTAGCTTACTTTAAAGGATAAGCTAGTTAATAAACCTACCTCTTCTATTGTCATCACTATTATTGTAAATAATAACCATAACCACATATCATAAGGTCTCTCTATTCTTAATAAGACTTAAAGGACTAAATACTACATTACCTTCTCAAAGGCTACCTAATACTCTTGCTACTACTACTTCAGTTATCACTAACTAAACTGCACTTTTCCCCCCTACTACTACCTACATACTAGCCCTCATACTATCTTTGAACACTACTATAGTGATGCAGTATACAAATGCAAAGGATAACAATGTGACCATATAGTACTTAAGAGTACCAATTGGGATGCTACTTACCCTACCACTGATCCTCTCTACCATATTTATTTAAAAGCCCTAGCTAATAATAACAAGTAAGTAAAAAATTTGTATGCTAGAATGACTGAGGGAATGGAGACTTAGGGCCCCTCTTCTTGTTATTTCTTTTCTGCTTTTATTATTCCCTTTGTGTAAGCACCTTGTGTGTTTAGCTTTATGTTAAGTTTTCTCTCTTGGTTTCTTTCTCTTTCTTTCTTAGTTTAGTATTTCTTACTCCTCTCTTAATCCCTCATAGTTGTTGTAATGTTTACTATGCTAGAGATGGGAAAGAGGGTCCCTATAGTTTCTTTTAATTTTGCTCAAGTTTTTCTTGCTTGATTACACATTTTAGGCTTTACTGATCATATTACTTTAGGTTTTTCCATACTATCCTATCTTTTCTATACTTGATACTTCTATACCTTCTATCTCTAGTTCTTTAGTAGTTAGTTGCATACTAGTAAGGAGGATAATAGGCATATGTGTATTTAATCTTTGTGCTACTGACTACAATCAGCTGTAGTTTTTAACTCCTACATAGCAAGTATCGCTGAAGGGAGGTTCTTTTAAGACAACCCCTTATAGTGTTGTAAAGAATAAATAAAAGGAGTTCCCCCTTATGGTTAAAGATGTTAGTTATAACCTATATTTAACAATGCAATAGAGTAAACATTAATGCAATTAAAATGGTATAGTGTTTTCTAGGTTATGTATATGATATTCTGTAATACATAAATGTCTAACATTCATATCTACACCAAAGAAATGACTATAGAAGTGTAGCTTTCTATTTTATAGCCCATTTAAGTTATTTCAATTTATATATAAAAGTAGTTTATCAATAATT
This sequence comes from Phymatotrichopsis omnivora, assembly GCA_016880775.1. Classification (NCBI taxonomy): domain Eukaryota; kingdom Fungi; phylum Ascomycota; class Pezizomycetes; order Pezizales; family Rhizinaceae; genus Phymatotrichopsis; species Phymatotrichopsis omnivora. The sequence goes on from JABYPW010000913.1 coordinate 11,557, forward strand.
TGAGTTGTGAAAAATGAATAATCTACCTAAATATAATGATAGGTAATACTAATTATGATAACTTTGAAGCTTTATATTTCAACTGTAGAAGGTAAAGATTATACAGTTCTATCAAGATTAAAGAATCTTCTAATAGCTGTCTATCAATGAAGTTCAATGAATTTTGGATTTTAAAAAATTCAGGATAATGCCATTTCTTAGGCTTGCAGGTGTTAGTAATTCATTATATCTGCTTTTTAAAGATTTATTCCTTCTAGAAGTGTTGGATGCACTCTCTCTCACTACAGTGTGGTGTAAAAAAGAAGGGAAAAACAGTAATGAAATAAAGTTAGTGATACACGGAAATGTGAAGTGTGTCAAATTGTGATTTAATGAAGTATACTGAAGTGTGGAATTAGGAAGGAAGCAGGAAGGAAGATGGTGGACTGTGCCAATTTATACTCTACCTCGCGCCTCGCATCTCGTACTGGTATGCAAGCGGATCAGCGCGGTGTGCAAAGCAGTCATGCTTCTATTAAGTGCATAGCTATACGGGAGGAGCAGCGTTAGACTCCAGAGCTCTGGCTAACCACGTGACCCTGAAGGCTGCCACGTGCAATGTGGACCCTCCGGCTGATTCCAGTTTACCCGCGCTTGTTCAACAACACTTCATCTCCCGCCACTTTTGACATCAACGGCCCTCCAATTTCGCTTGCAAACGTTCTTGGAGAAACTATTCATCTTCACCGCAACTCTTCCCACTTTATCAATATCTTTCTCAACCCATCTAGTCATCACTTCCCTGTAGGTTGCCCAATACCCCTCGGCGACCAATCCAATCCGCTCAAAACATCAACGTAAATGAACACCATTGGTCATCAATAGCAATACTTTGATAACTGACTAGCGTACACCTTCAATTCGCACCCATTTATATACACCGCCCACAAAAACACAAAAGACCCGAGAAGAACACTCTTTCCTGCCCTTATAGCTCTCTTCCGGCCGAAAACGCAAAAATCAAAAAACAAGACAAAAGAAATATCTGGTTCTATAATAGGAAAGAAAACAGAAGTCACAACCTAGTACATTGCTCCGCTAAAGACGAATACAACAAAGAAAATGTATGAGGACTACAAACAGAACTAAGGAAAACGTAGCCGACAAGAAAAGAAAAGAAAAGAAAGCAGTCACTGAACGGAAACTAAACCTCAACTCTCACCAAACTCGTGCGAATCACATACCCATTCACCTGCCCTCCGCTATATCACCCTCCCATTTTCTTGCCCTTCCCTTTCCCCTCCTCTTTCTCGGCGCCTTCTCCTCCTCCCCTTCCGTTACACTTTCCTCCTCCTCATCCTCCTCGTCCTCCTCAGCCTCTCTTTCCCGCCTTGCTTTCAACTTACTTCTCGTAGTCATAACATTCTCCTCCGCCTCCCCGCCCCTCTTCTTCCCACTTTTTCTTAGCACTTCCTCCGCATTCTCCTCCACACTCTCCCCCCCACTCTCCTCGCGCTTAACCTTAACCTCACTCTCGCTTCCTCTCGAAGGCACTCTCGATCTCTCGTTCCCGTTCCATGCACCGCAGCGAGCACATCCCCACCCTTCCATTTCGTCAAGACTGCGCGTTCCCGGAGGTGCGAGGCCGTTCACCATGCGACAGTTTCCGCAGATCAGGGCGTATCTATTTTTTGCGCTGGTTTCATCCTCGCCGACGAGAAGATCCAAGATACGATCATACCATCTGGGAGTGGTGGCTTCCTCGGGTTGAAGGGCAGGTTTGGTTGGGATGTTGAGCAAGGGTGGGGGACGCTGGAATTGCTGCGGGAAGGGACCTTGGGGCTGGTGTTTGGGTTGCTGCGGAGAGGATCCCGGAGTTCTTTGGATGGGTGGAGAACTAGCCTGGGGGGGGATACCGGCACGTTGCTGTGCAAGAAGTTGTTGTTGGACAAGTTGCGCTTGGATCTGCTGAGGGGTGGTAGGTACCGGTGCTTGAGTTCCATCAGGATGAGGCCTTATAGGTTGATTCGGGGTTGTTTGAAGACCACCCCGCTTTCTCTCAGTGTTGTTGGAAGCGCTGGGTCCACGGGGAGTAGTGGCTCCGGAGGTGATGGCGGATCCTCCTCCTCCATATTTCTCGATGAGTGATTGGGTCGTGGAGAATTTTGTTGCTGCCTTGAGTTTTTCGATCGTGTTTCTTTGCTGGGTTTGCAGTTCTTGAAGCGAAACCTCGATGGATATAATCTGGCGTTCATAGTGGAAATCGAGGAGTTTCCGTACTGCCCAGATTCTACACCTCCGTGTTAGTCACTGTGTTCATTCAATGGATCCCACAAGATAACTTACAAAACCGGACCTCCGAAAATCCCTCCGTACTCCTGAGGACCCAACTCATTCGTCCCCACAACGAAAAACAAGATAATTACGCACACGGTATACGCGAACACCGTGTACAGTGTCCACAAAGCTTTATATCTCCTGGAACACTGCCTCAGCCCCGCGAGCTTGGTTGACTGACTCGAGATCTGAGAAGCTAATCTCGCGAGAATACGTTCGAAGTCATCCGTGGAATTTGCATTGCCCTATCATCCTCTCATTAGCATCCGCTCTCAAGCTCAAAGTTATCTCCAACCCATCCAGCTCTAGCAACAAACGGGGATGAACGAAAACAAACCCTTCCAAACGGCCAGAACGAAACCATCTTGTATCTTGTCACTCCTTCAGCGTCCGGTCAGAGTCAGTGGACTCCGAGCCCGACAGTGGGATAAAATGGCTTTATATAGGCAATGAAAGAAGGAAAGGTGGTCAAATCGGCTGAATTTCTTGTTTGTTTTTGTACCGTCGAGGCTACATAAGCAGGAGAGGGAGAGAAATTCCAGACAGGGATGGCTGTGTCATCATGCAGCCTCCCATCCCCTGCGTGGAACAGGTCACGTGGTTGCATGGTTGACATCTGCTAGCGCGTGGCGGCACAGCCCAGCGAAAAGACAACGACACCGTGTTGGCTCGCTTTTTGAACGGCCATCGCGAGACAGAAAAAAAAATTGTCTGAGTGGCTCTTGTTTCTAGAAGTTAGGTCGCCGTTAGGAATAGAACACTGGAACCGTGAATTCGTGATTCTTCTGTTGGAATCCTGCAGAAACAGATTTGAACCACATGTTGAGCAGTGTATCGATCATGCAACATTTACCTCAAGTATTTATCGATTATCAATAGCAGACACGAACATGGCGAAAAACTACTAGTCCAACCAGTCCGCCCTCGTGTTTCTTAACCCTGCAGCAATCCTGCCATAATTGTTTCGCCAAGATCTGACATTTGCATTCGCGATTCTCAAGTTTCGACCGGGTAACCTCTGAGTAGATCAGCGGATAAGAGCCAGGTAATGCAACAACCAATCCCATGTGGCGCTGACTAACACCTTCGTTCTTCCAATTCCTTGTGCCACCTCCGGCAGCGACCGAGCATCATCGAAACATCATTCCGCGAAAATCCCGATCAACCTCCACACCCCTCCCTCATTGCACACACGCATTCAGGATGCCCGTACGTGCTTCCCCGAAATTTACTACAGAATTCGAATTGCTTGGAAGGAAAGTGGAGGGATGTGTGGCCAGACAAGAAGAGGCTAATCGGAGCGGAGGATAGATCGCTCAAACAATCTACAACGCCGTCTTCCGAAGAAACACCGTGTTCGTCGGAACTGTTTTCGCTTCCGCTTTTGCATTTGAAATGTACGAATCTTCCTCGATATTACTACCGCGACCATTTTAACTTCCACGATGGGAATAAAGATTGAAGGATGACTTGCTGACGGATTGGATTATAGTATGTTCGACCAAACTACCGACAAATTCTGGGACAATATCAACAAGGGCGTACGTCTATCCACCACTCCCTCATTTCCAAAACCCCGTATTCGTCCTGGGCTTGAGACTTATCACTTGTACCGGCGAACAGAGACAATGGAAGGACATCCGACACCGCTATATCACCGAGGAGGAGTAAACAGGAGTTATCGATAGCCTCTGGATGGTACCAGCCATCGGTATATAGAAGGGTGGTGGAGAAGAAAAGTGGAAAGGGGAATAGACGAAGTCACCAAAAATACAACAGAATGTTCGCTTGTTAAATATACCATTTTCCAACCTCAAAGTTTTTTTTTCAATTTCTTGGAGCCGCTGCTCACCTTGCACGAACTACGCGGCTGTGCGAGGAACTTTCGCTGCATTGAAATTTCAGTTATCCCTTTGCAATCGAATTCGCACTTGATACCGCATATACTCACATTTCTTTTTCCATGGTGAGCTAGGATTTGATGTGCAGGAGAGTAAATTTGAAACGCGGGGAAACGGGGATTGAGAGATGAGAAATCATTTGATTCGTTGCCTCATGCTCAACCCTCGATTTCGGATGAGCAAAAAGCATTTAACATACACACCTTTCCTTGCCTACTGAAGGACATTTTTCCTGTATGAAATTCCTGTGTAATAGTGTAATGGAAATATAAGATTATGTAAATAATCTTAATAAGTGAGGGTTTGTGGACCTAATTGTAGGCTTTAAATGTAAACGCGTCCTTAAGCCTCGTGTTTAAAGCCTTAAAGGTACATTCTACGCAAACGCATGAAGCATAGCGACCTGCCATTATTATTCTTTTCAATTCTCAGCTTCACATGCAGGTTAGTGTATCAGTGCGGATGAGACTCTAAAACGAGGAGGGATATAATGGGGTAACACACAATAAAAAGTTCCAAATCGTGATGGTTCCCGGGAAAATATTCTTTCAAGAAAGAGCCAATCCCCCTAAAGGCTAAGTGTGGGAAGCTAAATTAAAGCAGCATGTAGCATGAGCAACATGCATATGTGGGACGTGTGATTTCTGTAGTTCGTATATGAATAAGTGAAGACAATTGCCAGTGAAGTCTACGACATAAATTCCAACCTGGAGAACGTACTTAGCTCATCTTCCTTCCAATATTCCTAAATAAAATACCGTGCACCAAAAAAAAAAAAAAAAGGTGAAAGTTAAAATTTTCAAAGAGGAATTCCCAGGTGAAAGTTTGATGGCGTTTCTGCATACGGACGTGAAAAGCATTAGTTATACGTATGAGCTTAACGTATATCATGGTGACACGGGACACAACCGTGACCCGGGACACCGTGCGCAGCCCGTTCGCAACGCATGCACGAGAACAAAAAAAAAAAAAATACATTTTCTTTCCTTAACTACCTATAATGCTGCGACAAAAAAAAACTAACATCAAAAGAGATAAAAACACAAGTAATCCGTAGCCTAGAAAATTTTTTGGACAGTTTAGGAGGGGAGAATAGTGGGGAGTAAGAGTTTACCGTACTACAAAACACTACCTAAAACCCACCAAAACCCACTACTGGACTCGGAGATGCATACAAGGAGGAGGGCCCGGAAGCCGCCAGCTGGTAAGAGTGGCTAGGTGAACCGGTTACTACAGGTGCATGATAGTCGCCGGGGCTTCACTACTATGGAAAGGAATAGTTGGACAATGGGAAGAGGAAAGGAAATAGCCTATAAGGGCGAAACCTGTAGTATACATACTGGCAAGCATATAAGACTGCCGACAGATCATGATGTGTAAATTCTAAAATTAGGATTAATACATTGAAACAAATGGAAAAAAAAATAGAAACAAATACACCGAGATATAAATTGATCCAGCTATGATAGGCAAATATCCCGAATCCCCATATGAGCCCAGAAAACCAAATAATAAACTCACAATATGAAAAAAAAAAAAAAATTCCCGTACATGTTTATTTGAACAATTTCTACTGTTAGAAGTTGCCGCGCAACTCAGCCTAAATACATCATCGGATATCACTCGCTGTTTTCGGTGATCCGGTAAATCTCCTTTTGGTTAAAAAATTATTTTTTTTTTTTTTTTCAAAGTCTAGAACAAAAAGCTTAATATAAAAGAAGAGCCTAGAATCAGGCAATTAGAAGAAACAGGAGATCTAGAATTTTGGCAGGATTGTCTTGTTTTGTATTATAAAAAAGTAGTTGTTCGCTGTACTAGTACCTGCTCACCAACTCAAGACGACGCAGGTTTCCGCACACCTTACAATACTCGAGACCTCAGACACCAAATACAGGCTGCTTTGAAAGCGATAGATAATAACATCTCACCTAAGCGATTGAAAAGAATTGTGCTTTCATTTGTACATGGAACTGAAGTGGCACTAGCAATAGCAGACATAGAAGCAGAAAATGCATGTTGACTCCGCAAAGCTAAAGTACCTGCTGCGAAAATCGACCGCCGAAAACTCACAATTCTTAATGGTACATTAATCAAGCAATTGCATGATAAGAGATTATCTGATGATAAGTCTCTGCCAGCAGCGAAGGTTTTATTACTAAGGAAGGTAATTCTACACTAATTTTAATACAGATTAACTTTCAGCCTATATGAACTATAACAGCTATCTAATATATTAGCTCATCAATTTGGCTAGGCTCTTTAGAAATAGATAGCATATAACAAATTTAGTAGTAGGAATGCATCAAATGTTTGATATTTTTTAGTTTACATATAGGATTTTGATTTCCTATCTGTCACTATTGTATGGACAGGGCGTGTACATTCAATTAAGAACAAAGACATAGTCGCATACATAGGAGCGTCAGGGTATACTTTCATCCGCTATAGTTTAAATATATAATATTCTGGTTATGTATATAAATTCCTTTTCTATATATTTAATTTCTTCTAATATATACTAAGGCTAAATACATACTTTATAAGCAGAGGAATTGCTAGTTATAATAGTTTTAAAACAGGTAAAACGACACTTGCAGATTTATTAGTCTCAATACTATTCCAATTTCATATATTAAATGTATCTTCTACTACTGACTTGTAGAATATTTTATAGTTAAGAGAATTTATTGCTCATTATAGTTCCTTATAGTAATAACTTGATTCTTCCTTGTATGTTATATATATATTATCAAAGTTTATTTATTAGTTATAAGTATAGTACCCTCTATAAGTAATTATATACTTTTCTTGATGTTTTTAGCTGCTATAAAAAGGTACCCAGATAAATTTATTACTCAAATTCTTGCTACACTCTATATCACACTATATAAAGTGTACTAGGTTTTGCTCTAGACACTTTTTCAATCTATTTTAGGTTAAAAGCCAAGTGTAAAAGTTCCTAGTAGAAAATAATACACCTTTTATTTAAGAGTAGATAAATATAAGAAAATTCTATTATTATTAACTACTATGATCTTCTCCTACATATCCAAATATTATCAGAAAATTATAAGAAAGATATAGGAAAGATATATATTTATCTTAGCTTATTGGACTTAACATTTTCTAAATTATTTTTATTTTAACTTTTGTAATATATTGAGAAATAAAAAATTAATTATATATACAAAGCTCTAAGTGCTTGAAACCGAGGGAGAAGCATATCCTCTAAGTGCTTGAGTATAACATATAAAAACATGATTATATAGGCTAATCACTTGCTATAATTTATTTTTCTTACTTTAGAAAAGTTATTAAAGTTCATTCTAGATGGGTTTCAGTCCTCATCATAGAAATATAATGGATGAAATACATAACCCCTATATATACTATATATTTATCTGGAGATTGTGGCGCTGAAATACAACACACTATTATTCAATTATGAGAAATAATTCTTAGTAATACCTAGATTATTATTATCTTTTTCTATAGCTATAGGATAGTATTTACATGTGTAGAAAAATATCATAGTAGTTAATAATAGCATTTTCTTGTATTTATCTACTCTGGAGATAAATTTGTATTTTTTTTTTTTTTTTTTTTTTTTTCT
>JABYPW010000914.1:0-19384 GCA_016880775.1 Phymatotrichopsis omnivora
ACGGTACCAAGGCCCACACATGATAATATGTGATGTTAGATGAGCATCCTCCGGTGAGTATATCCTGTCTTCTCATGTGTAAGGACCACATGACGATGGGCTCTGCCTCTAGATGAGTCATATGTGGTGCCTCTATTAAGCTGAGTCAGGATCTGACTAATCCGTCATCCTCTGACAAGCGTACCTTATATGATCGGACTAACTTAAGTAACTCCGGTGACTTAGTCACTCGCAGTTGGTATGACTCAAGCCGATCGAGCCAGCATCGCATGATGACGATCTTACCTGAGATCAGTGATCCGAGCTCAGACCATAATGCTGATCATTTCTATTATGACTCCTATGAATGTCGCGATCTTGTCAGATGATTATAGAATGAGTCATAGAGGTTCTAAGGGTTTCTTTCAGGTTCTATTTCTTATATAATCCCTTATATCATTGATGACTCATTTCTTTGGATGGAAAGTGTATTTAAGGACGGTTGTTGGTCACTTCATGTTCTTGCCAGGCTCGTTTGGATCTTCAAACTACACCGTAACTTTTAGTTCTCAGCTATTAGTATCTCGCTTCCCCTCGTCGCGATAATGTCAAGACGTCAGAATAACGATCCCCCCCCCCTCTCCTCATACCCACAACACCTACAAGATCAGGCGCAGGCCTCCGTCCAGACCCTCTCTGAGTTCGTCAGAGACCCCCTTTTCGCTGCAACTACGGCGGCGCTCAGAGAAGACCCTTCGAAGGACCGCGTTCAGTTCGCTCGCGACACAGAGGTCGAAAAAATCATTTTTTCATCCCAGTTGGAATTCTTCTCCCGCACCCTGCCCACGCTCCTACAGTCCATTGGTAGAATCCAAGACGCTGTTTCCTCCCTCCAAGCTGGCCAACAGGCTATCGAACAACGCTTCGACGACCTCGAGGCCACCATCACCCGCTCCGCATCTGCCAGCGCCTCGGCTAAGGCAGCCCCCGCCCCCGCCGACCAAGCTCTCTCTGATTCAATCAAGAAAATACGGTCGGAAACAACCAAAACTGCCAAAGCAGTGAAGAAGCTTGCCTCGACACTGCCTACCCAACCTCCGGCCGTCGTGCCCCCTACCACCACTGAGAACACCTGGGCTCAGGTAGTTCGAAAGAACAAAGGTAAAGCTTCGGCTGCACCACCCCCTCCTACTAATGCTCCTCCCCCTCAAAAGTACCTGTCCAAAAGGGAGAGAGAGATAATCGTCAACCTGGAGGGAGACATTCCCTCCTTTAACCCTCTCGCTATCCGTGACGACGTCAACAAAGCGCTCGTCGACAAAAAAGCCCCCTCCGCCTGCCGCATTCGGTCTGTCCGTCAGGCTGGCCCCCACAACATCTTCCTCTCCGTTATGGAGAACACCACCGCTCAGCAAGTGCTGGCGTATAAAGCGACCATCGAGGAAGCCGTCCGCAAGCATTTCCCCAACACCACCGGCCTACGCCGAAACTTCCTTCACAAGAAGTATATCGTGCACAGTGTGCCAACCCCCATCCCTAACACCTCCGAGGTAGAGTACATGACCACGATCAGGAACGAGATCGAGACGTACAACCACGGAGTACTCCTCGCCCAAACCCCCCACTGGCTAGCGTCCAAGGACAAGCTCGTCGGCAAAACTGACTCCTCTCTGGTTATTACGGTCATCGTCAACAATAACCACTACCGCATCTCCCAGGGACTGTCCATCCTTAACAAGGTGCACAGGACCGAACAGTACCTTTCTTTCTCCCACGCCACACAGTGCGCTCGCTGCTGCCGTTACGGACACCATCAGCTTCGATGCACTTTCTCCCCACAATGCCACCTCTGTGCCGGCCCCCACACCCTCTCCGAACATTCCTGTGGCAACACAGAATGCAAGCGCAAAGGTAGGGCTTGCGACCATACGGTGTTCAAGTGCGCCAACTGCCTCGCCCCCCACCCCGCCAATGACCCCGCCTGCCCTGACTACCTCCAGGCTCTAGCCCAGAGGAACCAACGGGTAGATGACCTTCACGCCGCCGCTGCTGAGTCGATGGAATCCTAGATCCCCCCCCTCAGCCTTTCTCTTTGTCTAAGGACATTTATCTTGTTTGTGCTCGGTGACCGTTTCTTTGTGTTGGGTTTTTTCTGGCCTTCTCTTTTCGTACCTCTTTTTCTTTTACGATTTGTATATACTATTACCTCGCAGTCTACCGGTTGTTGTAAGGTTCGCCTCGCCGCAGAGGAGTAGGAGGGTCGTCGCCTTTTTCTTGTTGGTGTTTCTTCTCGCTTACATGCTTTTCCACTTTGTCCTGCGACGGGGAGCACCCGATCGTATGGTTAGATTGTGATTCTTTTTCCTTTGTCTTTCTTTTCTTTCGGTTCAGTTGGGGGAGAATGGGTGATACGCCATAGTCGTAGACTGCATGCGGACGGCCCAGGTAGCTATAGTATAAGTAGATTAGTTACCGAATTGAACTGAAAAATCATCAGCATCATCATCTTCATGTTCGGGGCCGTATGAAGGGTTACCCTGACGGCACTTAGCGAGATCGCTCCTGTGTTATGCGACTATGTCATATGCTCTTAATTGAGTGCGACGCCCCGTCCGTACATCAGTGATCCGAGGGAGGACAAGATAAGTCGCTTCATGTTCTTCACAGGCTTCTCTGAGTTCACGTATCTCGTTCTTGAAATCGATACTTTTCCACGACTATTGCTTTCAAACACCGTCACGATAATTTTTCTTCTTTGGAACCTGGATAAGGTTTGGTACACTGTACACAAAAAAGTCGAACTATCAAGATGTCCGGCTCCTCCACTCCCTCCTCCTCCTTTAACCCCTCCCGACGCCCCCGCCCCCCCCCTGGTCCCTCACCATTCGAACAAAGAGCAACCGAGCTCGCAGGCGTCCTGCTTCGTGCCGCAGGACATGGTACCCTCGACGCATTCCTCAAGAAAGAGGAAGCTCTCCTTTTGGACGAAAACAAAGTACAAATATACCGAGAGGTCCTTTTACTGGAATTCCTAATGGACACTCTACCAAAGATAACCCAAACCTTGGGGGCTCTGGTGGACCAGTCAAACGCCCAAGGTAAAGCCATCGCTGACCTACTTGAAGGTCACAACGCACAACGCGACCGTATCACGGCCCTCGACGACAACCTAAGCGAGATCCGCCAAACGCTCCGCTCCGAAACCACAAACAACGCTCTTGAGGAATCCCTCAAAAAAATCGAAAAAGCGACTAAGGAGACCTCTAAAAAGGTCAAGAAGATCGCAAAACTGAACGTCGCCCCAAGTGTGCCCGCTGCCAGCACCACAACACCTCCGCAACCACCACCCGAGGGAACTTGGGCGCAGGTAGTCTCAAAACGTACCAAGAAAGCTGCAGCACAAGTACCCCCCCTTCCCGCACAAGCCAGCAACCGACGCTACCCCGCAAAGCGCGACCGTGAGATTATTATCACGACCGCTTCCGAGGTCGGCACCTTTGACCCCGTTAAGCTAAGGGATGCTGTCAACGACACTTTGGTGTCTGCAAAAGACCCCGCCGCTCTCCGCATCTCCGCTGTTCGAAAGAACAACCAACGCTCTGTCGTCTTAACCACCATCGAAGATGTCACTGCTTCTGCAGTACTCGCATACCGTAACAGAATCGAAGACACCATCAAGGAATACTTCTCCACAGCCTCTGTTCGAAAGAACCACAGGTGGAAAAAATACTTGGTGCACAACGTCCCCCACTCTCACACTGATGCATTTACTGAAGCAGATATGTTCCGTCGGGAAATTGAACACTTCAATAAAGGCATCACTCTGGCACAAACCCCTCGATGGTTACTACGCGAAAGCGATCAAACAGGCAAACTTGCGTCCTCCCTGGTCATAATGGTCATCGATGACGACAACGAAAAGTGCATCCTCCAAGGACTTACAATCCTTACCCGCAAAAGACGAGTCGAGAAGTATATTCCCTTCAACTCTGTGACCCAGTGTACCAATTGCCAAGAGTTTGGCCACCACCAAGCTCGCTGCCGAAACCCCCCACGATGCAACATGTGCGCGGATGCGCACCATACCTCGAAGCACACATGCGGACACGACGAATGCAAGAAGGTCAGACGGCTCTGCGACAACACGGTCCTTAAGTGTGCCAACTGCAAAGGAAAACACACCGCATCGAATCCCTCTTGCCCAGCGTTCATCCAAGCGAAGGCACTGGCTGCCGCCCGGAAAGAGGAGGCCGTTACCGTCACTATGGGTGGCGTTTGATTTCTTTTACCTTTTCTTCAGATTTTTTCCTTTAGCGTAAAAGGTTCAGGCTGTTTGAGGAGGATTTCCTTTTCTTTCTCCTTTTTTTCTACCTTAGTTTTTTCTGCTTCTTCTTCGTAAGAGTCTGATATATAGTTGTTGTAAGGTTCGCCTCGCTAGGGATATCAGACGGGAAGGCTATTTCGCAGGACCATTTATGGCGCTTTTTCTACTGTATTGACATGACATGGTGTCCTTTTGTTTTTTGAACGCGTGGTTTCTTGTTTGTTTCGGTTGGAGGAGAACGGGTGACACGCCATAGTTGTAAACTGCATGCGGACGGCCTGGGTAGTTATAGAAGAAGTAGAGTAGCTACCGAATCGAAATAAATAATCATCATCATCATCATCTTCATGTTCTTCAGGCTTCTCAACCTTCTCAATTCTATTTTTTGAAATCGCAACGTTTTCGCTATTTCTATCTCCAACCTTTAGCGATGTTGCATCGTCGCAACACCCCCGCTCCCCCTCCCCTGCCCGCCCCCTTCTCCTCCGCCCCCATTTTCCCTAGAAACCGTGATCCCGCTAGCATCCCCCCAGATGCTATCCGACAGGTGGAAGCCCTCCGCAAAATCCAGGTCGACCTCGCAACCTCTGAGTTCGGGCAACTCCTGGGGTACAACACCACCGGTAACGGGGATCTCTTCACAGGAGCCAGTGCAGTCCACCAGGGGGCCGTTAAGGCCTACACCAAGACAAACCTCATCGCCTTCTTTGCAAGAGACTTCCCCGCCATCCAACAGTCGCTGGCTTCTATCCAGTCCACTCTCACCACCATCGCTAACACCCAGACGGACCTCGCTAACAGAGTCGCCGCTCTGGAGTCACGACCGCCCCCGACCGTAACCGAGACCCCAGCGCCCATCGCTGAGGCCCCACCCACCCCACCCGAAGTCCTTGAATCCCTCAAGGACATCCAAAAACAACAGAAAGCAACCGCGAAAGATCTAAGGAAACTTCGTTCGATCGCCACCACCTCTACCTCCCTTCCCGCCCTACAGCAAGCCCAAGACGCTCAGACCTGGGCCCAAGTCATCTCCAAAAAACAGAAGAAGAAAGGTGGCCCAGTCACCCAGAAGGACGTTCTCCCAACCACCCCTCTTCCGCTCCCACAGTACCCCACCTGCCGAGACTGAGAAATAATTGTCGATATCAAGGAACCATCGGCCTTCGGCGAGGACGCCCACATCCAGATCCGCGACCGAGTCAACTCGGCCCTTGACAAAGCCAAAGCACCTTCGTTCCTGTGCATCCAGAGATGCTGAAACAACAATCCCACCACCCTCGTCCTCACTACCATGGAGACAGTCACTGCCGCCGCCGTCCTTTCCTACCGAACCGTCATCACAAAAGCTGTTGGCGAGTTTGCCGAAGTCAAAGGAATCAACCGCAATCACACATGGAAAAAGTATATCGTCCATGCCGTCCCCACTGCCACTGACCTCAACACTGTAGGACAGATGTCCCGACTCCGTCAAGAGATCGAATGCTACAACTCCGGTGTTACCCTCGCCATGACCCCGCGCTGGCTGACGTCCAGCTCCAAGATCAACAAACAAAATCACAGTTCACTCGTGATTACTGTCATCGACAATAACAATGAGGCCCACATTCTCAAGGGTCTCACGATCCTCAACAAGACCCGTCACACCGTCAAGTACATTCCTTTCGGTGCCGACACCCAATGCTCCCGCTGCTCAAAGTTTGGACACCCGGTCCAGAACTGTCAATCCCCTCCCTGCTGCCACCTCTGCGCCGGCCCCCACACCATCTCTGAACATACCTGCGGTGTCGCCGACTGCAAACAACTGAAAGGTTTCGCCTGCGAGAACACCGTTCTCCGATGCGCTAACTGCGCCGGCCCCCACAAAGCAAACGATCCAATCTGTATGACGATGATCCAGGCCAAACTCGCCGAGTCTAACAAGAAGGATAAGTCTACCACTATGGGCGGAGTTCAGTTTCTCTCTCCCTACCTCGTTTCTTTTTTCCCGCAATGTAACTAGTGTTTCTCTGCTTCGGTAAAGTGTGGGGGAGTTTGCGCATTTCTCTTTCAGTCTTCTCTTTTATTTTTCGCTCGGTCGCATAGTCTGCGTAGGGGGTTTTTCTTTCATTGCTTTAAGGTTTGCCTAGCAATTGTTTTTCCCCGGTCGGCTCTTGTACGTAGTTGTCTGCGTTTCTTTCTTTTTCTTCTTTCGGGTTTTCGGTACGAGTAGGCGGAGGACCATCGTGTACTCTTTGGTTATGTTCTTGCTCTTGGCTGAGTGTAAACACCCCGCCGGGGGTATGCGATGTAAAATAACTTAATGGGAAAATCATATAAGTCACTTCATGTTCTTGCTGTATGAAGGGTTACCCTGACGGCGCTTAGCGAGATCGCTCCTGTGTTATATGACTATGTCATATGCTCTTAATTGAGTGCGACGCCCCGTCTGTACATCAGTGATCTGAGGGAGGACAAGATAAGTCACTTCATGTTCTTTCCTTTCCTTCTCTCTTCAGTCTATAGACTAGTTACGAGCCTTAAGAATATATTCATTCTTAAACAACGCTTTACGTTGCCCTCTCTTCTTCACAACGTAGGAAAGTGTATTTGTGGATCCAGACTTAGAACACGTTGAGATATCTGAGTTTACTCAGTAATACGTTTCTTTGTTGAGTGGCACTTGCACTTTACCGAGCCTTATCCCGTACAAGAAGACACCTGCCGTAACACTATCTCTATAGCTGCAAGGCCTTATGGCTAATGATGTCAAGGCTATAGTGACTCGAGTCCTTACTAGGCAAATGCCTACTCCTCAGCGACCACCTATAGTCATACCTATTCCTCGTATTCCTTAGTCTTACTACTCCAGTACTGTACTACCACTAGTGCCTGGCCCCTTCAAAGGGTGCATACTAAGTAACCTAACAAAGTTTGGTGGAAAGCCAGAAGAGATTGATAAATTCCTGATATAATGTGAAATGTACTTTGATGTTTAAGCTCACACCTTCCCACATGTTTAGGTAAATGTGAAATTCACATCAACATTCTTTATAGGCTATATAATGGCTTAGTAGAAGTCCTGCTATATAATATAGACATACCTAATGGTAATCTGATCTGACTTTAAGGAAGCTTTAAAAATTCATTTTAGTTAGTACCTCTTGAAACCTACAGCTATTTAGGATATGGTCAATAATAGGCAAACCAAGGGGATCCTAGAATATATTAGTAGGATAAGAACCTTAAACCAAATTATGCTTCATCCTGTAGAGATCTTTGTTGATTAGCTAGCTAGAGGCCTTAAAAAGGACCTAAGATAAGCTATGGCAGTACAGGGTAAGGATCTTACCCCTTCCAAATAGGAGGCGAAACTTATTCAGTTAGGGCTAGCTATGGAAGATGCTAATACTACCACTACCAAGGCCCTGAAAAGTTAACCATCCAACTCCAAGCCCAACCAGCCAACCCATCAGAAACCTGGCTAGAAGGAGAAATGTCTGTCTAGCAATAATCAGAAGACTGAGCTTCCCTATGTTGCTGGAAAGGTGCTAGAATAGGCTAAGAAGAATTTGGCCAGTTGGAAGTACCTATATATGTTGTACAAAACAGATTAGTACTTTACAAGGGGTAAGAGCACCATTCCCTAGCTTAATATGAAGAGGGTAGCTAAGCCAAAAACTACTCTAGACATAGAAGAGGATGAGAGCTCCTAGGCCTCGAGGAAGAGTAAGAGCAAGCAACAGGTGAGTCAGGTATTAGGCCTTTATGATTTATGAAAAGAGGGGGATAATATCCCCATGATTTGAAATTTTTGCACAAAATTTCCTTTGTCTCTAAAGGTTCTAGAATTTTTGCATGTTCCTTTTCCTTTATCAAAAGAATTGTTTGCTTGGCTTTCCCTTGCTTTCTCAAGTTTTGATTTTCTGTTAGGAACTGGTATTCTATGGTGCTAAGCCATGGTTCTTGGTGGGAGGGCCACCAGTATTAAGCTATATATTTCTCATTGATGATACTAATCCTGTTTGTCTAAGGATAGCCTGAAGGCTGAAATATGCTGGTCATGTAACAAACTACCATTTACTATCAGCATTTTTTATTACCTTTTTATACCCCACAAACCTGCACCTTGTAAGCACCCTATTTGTTGTTATATAGTGGGCTCTAGCTATAAGCTTCCTAGGAGAGATCAGGGAATGTATCAACTATATCTGTTGTATTATCTATGAAAGAAGGCCCTACTCAGGGTACATGTATTAAGGTTCCAGTGACTCTTTACTGGAAAACTCACACTCTTATAGGAACTAAAACCCATACTGTCATAGTAATTGCTAAGCTTGATAATAGAGCAACAGGAGCCATAATCAGTAACTACTTGCCAGTTCCGAGGATTAAGTAAACCATCCCAGTGAATGTTTATGCCTATGATGGTTCCTGCAAGTAGGAGTGGTATTACACCCCTAAGCTCCAGATACAGGTCCTCAACTATCACAAGCTTATTGACTTCGATGTAGGCCCTACCCCTATAGACATTAACATATACCTCCTAGTCAAGCAGTTCCATGATCATAAACCCTACATCAACTATAACAAGGTAGAATTGGTCTCCTTTCCTTTAGAGAAGTGTCAGAAACCCCTTATAGTACCCAAGGTGGAAATAGTATCTACCTTCTCCCTCCTTGGTGACGATAACTTCTACACTAATAGTTAAGTAGTTAGTGGCAGATTAGTTGGGTAGGTGGATACTCTAATTAATAAAGTAGTCATTTGCCATTAGTGTATAGCTATGACAATAGTACCTATTCAGGACTTTTCTAGTGTGTTCTTGTGGGCTTCCTCTACCTTCTCCTCCACTGTCTCTAAAGGGTCTAGATAGGAGTAAATCTTTCCCACAGTATTTTCTGAACAGCTTACTTCTGCACTCCCTCCTCATCATGAATAGGACTATAAGATTGACCTAAAGGAAGGTATAATGCCTCCCTATAGCCCTCTATACAAGTTATCAGAAACTGAGCTCTAGGCTCTATAGGAATACATTGCTAGAATGATGGGTGAAGGCAAAATTTGTCCTTCTAAGTCTCCTACAGGAGTACCTATCCTTTTTGTCAAAAAGGCTAATGGATCCCTTCAGCTCTATGTAGACTATTGTGGCCTCAATAAGATAATTATCTAGAACAGGTATCCCTTGCCCCTGAGGACTGAACTACAGGATCATATTGGTACCTCTCATTAGTTCTCTAAGCTTGACCTGAAGAATGGGTATAACCTCATCTACATAGCCAAAGGTGATGAGTGCAAAGCTGCATTTAGAACTATCTATGGTTAGTTCGAATACCTGGTCATGCTATTTAGCTTATTAAATGCACCCTCAGTCTTTTATGAGATGATGAACACTATTTTCTAGGATCTCCTAGATCTTGGTGTCATCATTTACTAAGATAACATACTCATCTATACAGAAACAAAGGAAGAGCATGATTATCTAGTGTAGGAAGTTCTTTATAACCTAGACAAAAACAAACTATCCTTGAAGCCCTCCAAGTGCATTTAGACAGTTCATGATATGGAATTCTTAGGCTTTATGATCTCAGACAAAGGGGTGTTAATAGTAGAAGATCAGCTCAAGACAGTCTAGGAATAGCCCATTCTATCTATAGTCTGTGATATATGCTCATTTTTAGGGTTTGCTAACTTCTATAGGATTTTCATTAAAGGCTTGTTAAAGTTAGTAACTCCCTTAATGAACCTCACTAAAAATGATGAGCTATGGACCTAGGGCATTAGGGAATAGCTTACCTTTGATACCAGTGCTTCTATAGTAGTCTATTATGACCATGCTATCCCCCTAGTTGGTAAAACTGATGCTAGTGATTTCATTATTGGGGGTATCCTCTTGTACCAATTCCCTAATGGATCTCTTCAACCTATAGCTTACCACAGTCAGAAGATGCATCCACCAGAATGCAACTATGAAATTTATGATAAAGAGATACTAGCTATAGTAGACTACCTCTACTACCAGTAGAGGCATTGGTGTTTAGGATCAGCCCATTTAGTAACAGTTATCATAGACTATAAGAACCTTGAGTATTTTTCGACAACCAAGGTTCTCTCCCAATGGTAGGTAAGGTAGATAGAGAAAATGGGTAACTTTGACTTTCATATTGTTTACTAACCAGGGACCTATAATACCAAGGCTGATGTTCTCTTATGCCATGGGGACTACAATCCTAGAGAGGGGGTACCTGAGCAAGGACTCCTCTTCCTTTAAAAGGGTCAGTATATTGCTACTATTCAAAGATCGCTGACTGCCTTGTATGCTACCTTTGTTAAGGAAATGAAGAAAGTATCTGTTTATGATCCAGAGTATCAAGCCCATCTTCAGAGCCCACAGTACACTATTCGGTATCTCAAGGACTCCTGAGATACAATAGCTCCTTGTATGTCCCCTCCTTACTTCACAAACAGGTCCTTGAGTCCAGACATAACCATCTTATGGCTGGCCATCTTAGTTAGGATAAGATGTATAAGCTTATTGATAGGGACTTCTACTGGCTAACTATTAGGAAGGACATCACTGAGTATATATCCTCCTGTGACCAGTGCCAGAGGAATAAGGCATGAAGACAAAAGGCCTATAGCAAACTCCTTCCTCTGGAAGTACCTTATTACCTATGGGAGTCAATATCTATAGACTTTATTACAGACCTTCTCTCCTCTGATCACTTTACCCAAATATAGGCTATTGTGGATTGTTTTAGCAAAATAGTGTACTTCATACCTCTAGGGCTAAATGTGAATTCCAAGGTTCTGGCCAACACCTTTGTCTGCGAAATTTGGAGGTTTTATAGGCTACCGACCAATATAGTCTTAGATAGGGATCCTAAGTTTAACTACTTCTAGAAGGAAGTGATGGACAAGCTTAGGGTAAAACTCTCTAAGTCTATAGTAGCTCATCCCTAGACCGACAGCTAAACAGAAAGGATGAACTAAATCCTGGAAGTATACGTAAGAGTATATGTCAATTTTGACTACACTGACTAGGTCTTTTTCCTACCCCTAGCTGAGTTTGCTTACAATAATACTCAGTCTTCCTCAATAGGTTCATCCCCATTTTTTGCCAATTTTGGGTTCTACCCATCCCTAGATACTATGCAGCAAGTCACTTTTTTGAAGGGCACTGAGGAACTTAAACACTCCTAGTCTGACCTTTAGCAAAGGCTCCCTGACAGCAAGGTTAAATCACTTACCTAGTATGATAAACATCACTAGGAATTTCCCTAGCTAACCCTAGTGACCTTGTCCTCCTCAAATGAGGGAATCTTCTATCTCTATGACCTTTATATAAGCGAGACTCTAAGTTTACTAGCCTATTCCAGATTATCAAGAAAGTGGGAGAAAGGGCTTACAAGCTTAAGCTCCTGTTTTCCTAGAAAATACACCTAGTATTCCACATCTCCCAGCTTGAACTGTACCAAGAATCAGCTACCTTTCCTCAAACTCTTACCCTAAACCCAGAAATTGATGATGGGGAACAGTACTACTTTGTCAGGGAAATATCTAAGTTCTGGTTATATTGAAGGTCCAAGAAACTCTAATACTTTATTCTTTGGGAAGGATACTCCAATAATAAGGGCTTGTAGGAACCTGAGGAGAACCTCTTGGTAAACTGCAAACCTATAGAGGAACTAGTCAACTATTGTAAATTCTATCCAAATACTGAAGAATGAGCTATAGAAGAAGAGGATGCTCCACTGTATAAGTGAAGGAGAAGGAACTAAGTAAGTAACCCTTCCTTCTATCAAGGTTAATAAAGACTACTCCAGGAGTTAGACATAGCACTATGTCAGGACACTTAGCCATAAGCAGGTCTCCTTTTTACAACCTAGAGATCATCCATCCTCTCACCCAATCATAGGGACATTCCTACCTGTCCTTAGTGATGAACCTCTAATAACTTGTTAACTGTTGTTGTTATGAAAACTGGTAGTGGTCCATTTCAAGGTACCTATATAATGTGCTATAATGGAGGTTACGCTTATATTATCAACATGTGAGTATGCTATCTCTACCCTTCATTATAGTATTAAGTGCTCTAGAGACGATCCTCTATTACATGACCTCATGGCATAGCATGGCATAGTGTAGCTTTGCTATTAGCTATAACTAGGTGCAAGAAGTTAACCCAATAGTGACCATGTGATTGGCTATTGGCATGATACAACATTAGGCTAATCAGCTATAAGGTCATGATTGGGTGATCGGACTCATATTGCGAGAGACTATCACAAATTAGGAGTAAGGCCTAAGAGGGTGATAGGTGATCATAGTAAAATTGAGTACTAATCGCATCCTATCCTTTCCAGACTCTTATACAGGTTTTGGCGATTAGGAATCAGGAGATTGTCTAGATTATAAAAGGGTTCTTTGTGTTTCTATTTCATTTATCATCTCTTTATCAGCTTAGGTGAAGGATGGATATATAAGCATATAGTTGTTTTGTCTTTGTTGTCTTTCCTTCCTTTCTTCTTTAGTATATAGCTTCTTGTCTTCTCTATGATCACCATTGTGAAAGCCTTTATCTTCAAGCCTTAAAGAATATATTTGTCTTTCTCATCTTTAACACTTGAAGTCCACCTGATCATCATAGGAAAGATATCTTCTAGTTGAGCTTTTATTTAGCTGAGATATCTGAGTTCACTCACTAACATTTGCAAAGTGTGCCTGAGGTATCTTTGCCTAGTCTCATATAATCCATATATGGTGATCTATCATAGTTGTATATAGGGACTATATACCTTGGGAGGGCATAGTATTACAGATGACTATACCAAATGGTCTACATAGCTACCAGGACATGTACAGACATTGTTTGAAGTCAATTAAGAAGGTATGTTAGAACCTGTGATTACTCTATGAGCTATAGAATCACATGATGAGTGTTGTTGCCACTGAGCTCTGACTAAGTGAGGTGAGGTATTGACAATACAATATACATAAGATTGGACATATGTGACTGATGATAGGACTTGTCACCCTGATCTTATTGTAATATGCTGATTAGTCACATTGTTGGGGGATAGGACTTAAGGAGTCTCTGAAAAGTCCTGAATGATCATACTAAACCTTTCTTCAATTCTCCAAACATTAAAACTGATCTCCTTTATGGGATTATAAAAAGAATAAGGAAATCATGATAGAATATTTCTATAGGGTTCATTTCATTTGTAAAGTTTCTCTATAGCTACTTAGTCAGAATTGGTTATTCAAGAGGGAGCGGATAAGCGATGTGTTTTGTTTCTTCTTCTTCTCTCTCTAGCTATCATACGAAGTCTTGTACCATATTTGAGCCTTAAGAATATATTTTACTTTCTCTATGATAAATTCTCTATCTTCTCTTGACTCCTTAATAAAGGTAGAAAACACAAGCAGTTCTAACTTACCAGTTGAGATATGTAAGTTCACTCAGTAAGACCCTCTTGTGAAGCTTCTTGTGCCTATACCTGTATCTACATCCTCAACTAGTCTTCTATCATATTCAGGGCATATAACCATAATAGCTTAGGGCTATAAAGATAACT
Organism: Phymatotrichopsis omnivora; assembly: GCA_016880775.1. Lineage (NCBI taxonomy): Eukaryota > Fungi > Ascomycota > Pezizomycetes > Pezizales > Rhizinaceae > Phymatotrichopsis > Phymatotrichopsis omnivora. Next base: position 13,861 of record JABYPW010000914.1, read on the forward strand.
AACTATACCAGAGCATAGCTAAGGCTATCCTCAATGTAATATCCTACTCACCTACCCTAACCCCAACTATATAGCAAACCTAGGGGAGCCAAGCTAGACCATCTGCTATACACCAAACAAACTAACAGCCCCACCAGAGCATGGCAGAAGCAATTGACATGCCTCCAAGCTACATAGGAAGAACCTCCCCTAGTACACAACTACAAAGGAACTACACCTTCCCCTTCCAAGGATCCTAAATGCAAATATTCTCCTAAAGCTAAAGATACCACAAAACTCCAAGTATCATAGGACAACTCTCTTTCCCAAGTATATCTAGAGAACCATCCAACAAGTCCATACATACAGATTTGGACACTGACTTAGATATGACAACAAAATAATACATTAATAAAGTAACTAGAAAGGAAAAAGAAGTCTACAGAGAGACCTTATTACCAATCCCTGACCTGCCTAAATATGAGCTGGCTAACATAATACTAGAAATTCAAGGTAACACCTTCTAAGGCTTTATTGACAACTGACTAAACAGAGCCTACCTCAACAAAAATACCTTTAGAGTGATCAGCTAAGCACTCAACCACATTTGGAGAAAACTAGATCTTATACATAATGTCCAGTATAAAGAGCAGCTAGTTATGAAGGAAATGGACAACAAACTCTAAGCATAGGCCAACAAGATCAGATACCTCAGAACTATAGTAAACAGGCTTATTAACATATAACAAAACCCCTATATACTTACAACCCCACTAGCAGTCCCAGATCTCAGCTACAAACTAACCAATAAAAACAACACCCCCTATGTTATAAACTCCTACTTCAAAACCTACAAAACCCCCAACATATCAAACAACTCTAGAACCGCAGCTAGCCTGTTAAGGCATTATGCCCTACAGGCCCCCCATAGCTAAAACACCCCCAGCTAAAAATACCAAACTAGCAGTCTAGCTACATGGGCCTAAATAGTAGTACAGGGTAACAACCCCTAAGAAGGAGTCATAACCAAGGGTAAAGGAAAAGAAAAACAAACCAAACCTAAGATCAAAACCTTTGTAGTCATAAGAAGAGAATTCCACTCCCTGACTATAGGTGTTGTGCACCTATCAGTAGTAAGGGCAGATGTAATGAACCGTGGTCATGTACTTTCCTACTTGTTGTACTCTTCTTATGTTTCCTGTTGTTAGTGATGTTCTTTGGAATTCCGCGTTACGAATCATGAATTATCACTCGGTCATGTATGGTCACTCATGTTTAAGCTGTCTGCCTTGCGAAGGTCATGAGAATGGTGTTTAGATTGAATGACGTATGGAAAAGGGTCATGTGGACAAAACAGGTTTTACAGAGACTGCTCTAGAAGGGAGGCAGTGCTCTTGGCAATTGGTATAAAAGAGAAGGAAATCTCGCAGTTCTGTATTTCTTTCTCTTTCTTCTTCATGCAGTATCTTAAGTATAGACCTTCGGAATAAAAGAGTTATTCCCACAAACCTTCAGCACATCGTTGCTTCGCTCAATGCGCATCTCTTGAGTCCTCTACAGAGTTGTGTATCTTCTTCTATCCTGATTTACCCAAAAACCCCTGGTACAGACTGAGCTTCAGTTGTACCGCTGAAGGAGTTGTCCTTTACACTATACTGCGTCATTCAGAAATCACCGTCGAAGAAGATACATGAGAGTTCAGGTGACATTGGATGTCATCCCCAGTCAACTGAAACTTCCGAGGAGAGGAACCCCAGTTCACTATCGAGGAAATCACCAGGCTGCTATAAGACAAGAACCTGCTTCCTCCAGAGGAACCCAAAGACCTGCAAATCCCACCCCCCAGAAGAGGAATCGCAGAGTCCATTTCAACTCAGAGGTCCAGGCTAGGCCAGCACAAAGACCAGCATCACCTAAGGTATTTTCTGAGAGACCGGCAAAGGCTCAGAAAGTTTGGTGCAGCATCTGCCGTTGCAAAATCAACCCTGTTGACCACCACCTACGCTGCAAAACTAGGGAGCAACAAGAACTCGAGAAGGCAACCAGGCCACAGTGGAAAAAAGGTTTCTGCATCAGAAACTGCGACGGGCAAATCCACGGATTCTTCTGCAAAGACTATCGCTGCGACGACCATTGGAATGACAGAGTCTACTTCAATCACTGAGTACCAGGTACCACAAGTGGTGACAGTCACCCCGGACCCAGGAAAAGCACCAGTACTATGCTTGTGCCTGTGGTCAGATACCGACGCTGTCACTGCAAGTTTTCTGCTAGATGAGGAATTGGAAGACGCCGCCCTCAAATTCCTGGAACATCTTAGGAAATCTAAGGTTGACAACCTTGCAGTTGAAGTCACTATTCTCCCAGACACAACCGGTACACCAGGAGAGCGAAGATAAGATTGTTCTCTATCTATACAAAGACGATCTTGTTGTGCTACACCAGAATCACCCTGTCACCCCAGTCCAGCTCGACAAACTCAGAATCCTCCTACTCAGCATCCTAGACCCTAGTATCGACGAGTTCCTAGCAGCAAAGAGTCACAGGCATTAGTCAATGTCTACCAAGGAAAAGCTTCCAGACCCACCAGAGGATATAGAAGAAGCATATCCTATCCCAGGCCTAGACGAACTACAGTCCTGGTGAGATATCTACAACCTCAACAAAAGCCACGCCGTCCCACAGTACCAAAGGATCAGAAACTGGATCAGAGAGCATTACAACTCCAGTGTTGAGCAAGAGCAAGAAATTGAGGACCTGAAGAAGCAACAAGTTGCAGACCAGCAATAAATCGAAAGCCTCAAGAAGGAGCGAGTACCAGAAAGCGAGCAACTTGAAAACCTGAGACAAGAGCGGGTCACACTCCAGTTAAGGATTGACGACTTACAACAAAAACTGGAAGAGGAGCAACAACAGGAACGAGAAATGCCTAAGCTAGCAAAGCTCAAGGACCCTGAAGCATTCGATGGGAAGGATCACGCCCAGTTAGACCTGTTCATCACAAGGTGTATGGACACCTTCGAGGTCAATGAAGACAGATTCGAAGATGAGGGCCACAAGATTAAGTGGGCAGCATCATTTTTGAAGGGACCAGTGCAAAAATGGTACATTGCCAGGAGGTTGAAAAACTCCAAGAACGGAAAAGCACCTGAAGAAACGTGGTCAGCTTTCGAAGAAGCCCTGAGAAACGTATATGATGATCCAGACAAGGATAATACAGCCTACCAGCAACTGGAAAACCTCAGACAGAAAGGGAATGTGTCTGAGTACTGTGCAGACTTTGATGGTCTTGCATTCAACGCCAACCTACCTGAAGACGACAGGATGAGGATACTCCTGTTCAAGAAAGGGCTGAAAGGAAAAATCCACGAAGCCCTGGCCCACTAGTCGAACCTCCCCAAGACATACTCGGATTTCACACAACTGTGTATTCAGTTGGAAAGTCAGCTTGAGTCAATTCCGAAGAAGGAAGAGAAACCTGCCAGCAAGTCCCGAGAAGAACAACAGAAGCAAGGCTTCAAGAAGCGGAAAAAGTTCAGCACCTACCGCCAGAAGGGACAACACCAGGAAAAAGAAAAAATCACTCAGGAAGAGAGGGATCGCCGCAAGAACAAAGGTTTATGTTTCAGTTGTGGCAAAGATGGACATTACACCAAGAACTGTCCAAAGAAAGAAACCAACAAAGAGTCAAAGACCACTAGCGCGAAAGTGGCAACTGTTACAATCCAGTCGGGAAACTCCAAGAGTCAGAACTAGATGGTGGTCTAGTCCTGAGGAAGACCCAGGGGAAAAGCCTTACCCAGAAAGCCACCAGAACAGAAAAGCCAGAAATGTTTTTGGAAGGAGAATATTTGATAGTCCAAGCAACATTGAATAACACTGTAGAGTGTTATGCCCTATTGGATACAGGGGCAACCGGTTTCGCATTTATGGACAAAACATTTGCGCAAAGAAACGGTTTCGCTACATCAAAGTTAAAGGTCCCAAGAACCTTGACAGTTGTCGATGGAAGACAAGCAAGCAGCGGAAAAATCACCAAGGTCACCGAAGCGGAAATTCAGGTTGGACCAAGGAAAGAACAAGCGTTGTTCTATATTATGAAGTTAGCAGACTGTCCTATCCTGTTAGGATTACAGTGGCTACAGCACCACCAAGTGCAATTGGATTTCAAGAGAAATCAGCTCACCTTCTTATAAGAAGAAGGAAGGAGTGGAATCGACATTACCACCATTGGAGCAGTACCCTTCGAAAAAATGGCAGCAAGGAACGACAGCAAGCTGTATGCCATTAGCGTCACAGAACCTGGCGAAGAAGGAAAGACACTGGACACAGTACCGCCGGAGGAATTGGTACCGGAAGAGTACCACGAATATTTGCACCTCTTTGACAAAGAGAAAGCGGATGCTTTACCACCACACTGAAAAGTCGATCATAGGATTCCACTGATAGAAGGAGGTGAACCACCATGGTTACCTACCTACGGACTATCAGAGGTACAGCTACAAGAGCTAAGGAAGTACCTAAAAGAGAACCTAGCGAAAGGATTCATCCAGGAGTCACAGTCTCCAGCTGGCGCACCGATATTGTTTGTGAAAAAGAAGGATGGATCACTCCGCCTATGTGTGGACTATCGCGGACTCAACAAAGTCACGATCAAAAATCGCTATCCATTGCCATTAATCCAGGAAACAATGGAAAGATTAAAGGAAGCAAAGATCTACACCAAGTTAGATCTGAGACAGGCATACAATTCAGTCAGAATTGCAGAAGGTGAGGAATGGAAAACAGCATTCTGCACCAGGTATGGTCATTATGAGTATAAGGTTATGCCCTTTGGACTCACAAATGCACCAGCAACGTTCCAAGCGTTCATCAACGACATTCTAAAAGATCATTTGGACGTTTTCTGTGTTGTCTATGTAGATGACATATTGATCTTTTCGAAAACCCTGGAAGAGCACATCAGTCATGTGCAAACAGTCTTGAAAAAGCTAGGGGAAAACAAAGTTTATTGCAAACCTGAGAAGTGCGAATTCCATGTCGAAAAAACAGAATTTCTCGGATACATCATCTCCCCAGAAGGCATCACCATGGACAGCAAAAAGGTAGAAGCGGTACTTGGATGGGAAACACCAAAGTCAGTCAAGGACATTCAGATGTTCCTAGGATTCGCAAACTTCTACCGGAGATTCATCAAAGGATACTCAAGAGTAGTATCGCCGATCACAAAGTTATTGAAAAAGGACCAAAAATTCGAATGGACGAAGGAAGCAAGCACTGCTTTTATAAGTCTCAAAGAAGCGTTCACATCAGCGCCAACCCTGAGACACTTCAACCCAGAAAAACTGGTTATTGTGGAAACGGATGCATCAGATCATGTGGCAGCAGGCATCCTTTCCCAAAGGTTCCAGCATGAGGATGGAAAGCAAGTTTTGCACCCGGTGGCATACTTCTCCAAGAAGTTCAACCCTGCACAGTGCAACTATCCTGTGCATGATAAGGAACTGTTAGCAGTTATTCTCGCATTTACAGAGTGGGAACGACA